>JABASM010001878.1:0-12685 GCA_019776545.1 Brachystomella parvula | reverse complement strand
AAGTATGGATGTCAAACATGGTAAACAATCACTTATTCCATGAAATATGTAAACTATGGCCCTAAAGAGAAATATTTCAATAGTACCGGCAAATAGCTCAAATGAAAAAATTGTTTTCAAATAGCATATGTATTCCATATCCAATACAAATATTCCCAAGCCCTTTGCTCCTACCATGTTCCCTATTCAGAGTTGAGCTCAATTGGCTTGCACGACTTTCTGATTCACATTTACAAATTACGGCTATAGGATTTCAAATCTTTTCGAATCAATTAAAAACTCAGTGATTCAGTCAGGCTAGAAATTTTAGTTCGTTTTTTTTTGCTAAACTTAACCCAAGGTAAAAAGAAAGCGGCCTTTGAATAATTAGTCGATTAAAGTATAGACAAGGCCCAATAGGGCACTGGAAAATGCAAAATACTTTCTGAATACATGAGCTTCAAGCCAAACTACCCGAAAATTACAGAACCAAAAAAGTCTTATACTAAATTATTCCTACCTTCCTTAAGGGAAATCAGTATTTTCTTAATTTGAAAAAAATGAGAGAAATTATGAGCTTGTCGGCTTAAACCGATTTCATGCAAATGATACCCGTAAAACTCCATTTTAAATCTTTTCAGGGTTAATCATCACGCTTTCTGCTTATCTCCCTAATGCCTCCGATTTAGGTGCCTGGAGTACCGAGCGAATTCGTTATTAGTTTTGACAGGCTTATTAGAAGTGAGCCTTATTTATATTGGCGCGTGGGTTTCTAATCGACGTTCTCCTTCCTCTGACACCCTGCCTAATCTATTCGTTTGAGTCCAAGACTCTCCCGACGTTGCATTTATATTAAACTGTATAAACATAAAGAGGTGCGGATTCTGAGGAGGATAGGACTGAATAGGACTCTCTTCTCCTTTCTCCTCATGTTTCCAAGGATTCCCATGGGAAATATAGGAGCATTTTCCAGAAACCCCGAATATCTCTTACAGAAAACCCGGCACTACTACCACCCTCCCTCATCTTTTCCTTTCATAAATGTTGAGGGAAGCCCATGTGAATCATTACAAAGGTAATTTTTATACCCCTCTTTTTTTCCACTACCCCACCCTCATACCACCACCACCATCCTCCAGTTTCTGCTCATCTGAAACAATCCAGTGGCTTATGTTCCAAGTACTCAGACTTTATTATGTAGTAATAATATTAACACACGGGACCCCACTTTGAAGCTGGAACTAGTCTGCGTCTATCCGCATCTAACGGGTGATTACTTGAAAAAAACTACAATCGTAAATCCCGCTTTAAATGCACTATGTTTATTTTTCTCGCAAATTTTAAAGATGCCTTCGTGCCCTGTGCTAAATTTTACGCTAGGCAGGGTATGTTCAAGACTAGGGTATTTTCAGTCTCCAAAACTGCTTTGGAGACCTTGAGAAACTCTGCCGGAGCGAAAATTCGTCCGGATCTCCCGATTGAGCTTTACCCTTTAAGCGGAGAAAACTAAGCAGGACACCACAGGACTTGAAAAAATCCAATGCGTGATTGGGAGATCAGGGTTAATTTCTGTCTGCTCTGGCAGAATTTTCTCATGATCCTCCAAAGCAGTTTTGGAGACTTTCTGCTTCAATCAAGCAATGCACGTATGGAGGGCAGCGGCGATTGATTCTCCGCTCTAAAGCTACCAAAAAATGAGAACTTCCAATATGAAACTTGTGAATGTTACTGTTTTTTTTTAAATTAGCATGTAATTGGGATATCGGTTTTTAAGTACCATTTCGAAGAATTTAATTTAAATTTAACTTTAAATATAATTTTGTTCAGGAAATATTTAAAAATCCAGTTATACCGTTGGGTGACCGGCGATATTTAACCGTCGGTCACGCATGGACACGTGAACAAAAGCATTCGAATCAAAATCAAATCAAAATTAATTCTGAAGAAAGCTCCTGAGGATCCCTCCGGACTTAACGGAAAGTAAAAGAAAAGGCTCCGAGAAAATAGAAAGCAACAATTCACTACTTAGCGCCACTGCGTTCTAGTATTTTGCGGAGGCAAGGTTTGAGCTGGATATTCTTTGTTAGGAAAAACTTTGTTTCCGCAAATACGGAGATTAGCAAGAGCAACTAATTCTTGCTAAAACTTCCTTGATTACTTCCATGACTTTTTACATAAAAAAGCCTCTGGTTCTTTCCTAACAGTATTTAGCAGGGATTAAGGAGGATTTTGGGATTGTTAATTTTATTATTATTATGCTTTGCTTCTGTCCTGCTTTTATTAACCCCTTGCATATACTTCCAGTTCTTTTACAAAGAGGGTTTTCTCAAAGTCTCAATCATAAATCCTTGTCACGAGTACATAGTAGGAAAAGTTAAGGAGGTTTATGCATCTGAAAGCCTCTTATTCTCTCCTTTTGTCTTCCATTTACTCTTTGTTTACCTCGAATTTTAGGAAAAAGGGTGAAAATATTCATTAACAAGTTTTTACTATTATGTTTAAAAGGAATATTCTTCCTGCCTAGCCTCTCCTCTCTCCACCTCATTCTCCTCCTATTTATTAATTTTTAAACTAAAATTCTCTTTGGCAACTTGCTACAAGCCTAGAAGAAAATGAAAATTCACTTCCTCCTTAATTCCAAACTTTAAACTTTTTTCTTGTTCTCTTCCTCACGACTACTATACACTAAGGCGCATTCCCACTCCTCACCTAGTTATCAACTCTTTTGTTATGATAGGAAAGGGGTTGTAATATTAATATTTCATAGTCAGTGAGCAGTCGCTTATTATTAGTTTACTAAGATAAAAAATACATTCCCGTTAGAGAGTGGCTCTACTCCCATTTAGTTTACATGCTAATTAACCCATCCCTCGAAAAATCTTAAAAATTATTTGAAAAGCTCGGTCCTTGACAACCCAAATAACAACCTTGGGTTCTAATGACCGTAAGTCCAGTCATTTTCGCAAAACTCTACTACGACTCTTTCAAATGACTAAACAAAGTAACTTCAAACATCTTAACCCTCAGATGGCCGGCGATTTTGAAATCCGCTGCTGATGTTGACGACCATCAAAGAAATTAAAATGGCACCTATCATAGGCTTGCTAATGTTGCCAATTCAGCCAAATCTTCATCATTCAAAAATATTAGAAATTTGGAAGAGTTGTCAACACTGCTAGACGGTATTTCAGGTTTGTTAAAAATTGTCAGCATGACCCGGACTGGAATTTCAGTCGTTTAAAAGGGGCCCGCCTAACAAGTTGAGTATCAGCGGAGACAAATTAAGTCCTACCGCTGAAAAAAAGTGCAAAGAAACGGTTTCAGAAAGTTTCACCACCCCGAGTCAAAATCTTTTTTTTACGAAACCTTCGAATTTGTACGCCTGTTTTACAATTGTCAACATCACTGACCTTGCGAGGGTTAACAAGAATACCAAAGAAAAATTCAATAAAAACCAACGTTATTTACCGAAAAAATTGCAAAGCACACTTTCAAGAACTTCTTGATAACCTTTTTTGCGTCAGAAGTCGTTCAAAACTGTCAGAATGACACTTTGCCATTTTTTTTATACTAAAGCAACTTTTTTTTTTGTTTTTTATTATGGTTTTTTACGTGAGACAACTGGGCTGCTAGGTCATGGCCCCACTACTAAAACAATTTAGCAAAAGTATTTAGCAGTTTAGCAGTAGACTCCTCCTCGCACGTTGTCATTTCCATATTTTTATCAAACTACTATAAGTCCACGGATTTCCATAAAAGTTTTTGAGGACAAACTTAACTATATACTAGAAGAGATATTAGAATGATGTATTATGGGTATAAAAAACGGAATTTTTATGCGTAAACCAATATTAGCTCAAGCACACACTCCTTCCTGAATAATAAAAAAATATTGATCCCAGGCATTAAAGCACCAGCTTCGATTATGCACCTTTCCTTACGCACTCTTCGAATTTTTAAATGGAAAGAAATTAATGGCATTAAACAATTGAGAAATTTTTTCTTTTTGGCTAAAAAGGAGGAGTTTATTTTCCGTAGGCTCTCGTTGCCCCTTCATTATAAACAAACCCACATCCTTCTCAATTATTTTAGGAGCTTTCAGGTACCTGTATTTGCTAAACCCAGTCAGCTTAAACAAATTATCTTCTCCTTCATTAATTTTTCAAAAAAAAAAAAAAAAAAGAATCTGGGTGAGTTCCAATCTTTGACATTTATTTTTAGCTTTCGCTATTCTAAAAACCTGAGCTCCTTGTTTACTTTTACTTTTCACCGACTCTGCTATACTATAATTACATGAGAATAAATTGGAATAAATTCTTTTCAATGAAACCCCTTGAGTATGTGAAATGAGAGACACTGGACTAATCATCCGCCGGAATCACCGGATTTGCAATTTTAAATGCGGAGTAGAGGTATAAGGTAATCAATATAGGAAAGAGTACCCGCCAAATGCGGAAGTGAAACTTACCCTGAGCGAGAGTTGACTTGGTCAGAATAATGATTATGGCCGCCAGGACTAGCCATGCGGAAGTAGAGGATTCCCATAACATCCACTTTGATTTCCATCTTTTCCTACTGTTATGAGAACTTTCTCCAGGGGCTCCCAAAACTTTCTCCTTATTATCTTTCATCGTCTTTCTTTTTTTTTCTTCTCCTTTGCTCGAGCTTGGGCTGACTGAGGAGTGACAGTGAGATGAAGGAATTGAGGCAGTAGGAGCACAATAGAATTATTAATAAGATTGTTACATGAGGACTTGACAGGGGTTTTGTTCTCTAACACTCTAAAATTCTCGGGGAAAACTTCCTCATAAACTTCAAATACTCCTTATATTATTTGATATTTCATTTTATGCTAAGTTTACAATATACTTCATGAGAATAAGATGGGAGAGGGTTCAATTTGGTAGAAAGTGGATGAGTTTTTTTTTTTGGAGAAAGATGAGGACGAGAGGGAAAGTAACTTTATCCAATTTCCCGTCTTTCACTTCAAATATGTTGATGAAGGGGAGTGAATGAGGGAGAGAGAGCCTTGTAAGCAGTAGTCACTGGAAATATGGTCCTTGATGCTCCTGCTCAAGGAGCGACGGATGAGCAGAGAAGCATTTACCCTATTACCCAAATCCAATTTCTGACACTGAATACGTAGGGGATTGGGGTATGATTTTATGGCACTCTATAAACTGTCTCCACTAATTTGACGACCCATCACTTCCTCCTCAAAAAAAAAAAAAAATCCCACATGGGACAGTTTTTCTTTTTTTTTTACTTCAACCGGCAAACCCTCTCCTTTCTCCACCAGGATTTTTAATTTCGTTTCTAAGATTCTGACGAGAGGGAGAAGTGAAGGGAGATAAGGGGGTAAAATGAGTCAAGACTCAAGGAGTTGAAGAACTGGGAATCACACACAAGGCTGGAGACTTTGGAGGAGCGTCACAGTTGGAAGACACGATGGATGAAATATGATGTCACGACGGGTGTCACGGTCATCTTCCATTTACAAATATACGAAATAGCTCATTTTTCATAAACAGTTTTTTCTTTTTTTTTCTTCTCTTGACTAAGGTCAAAGTATTTTTCACACTGAAGATTTTTTTGAATCCGAGTTATGCAGAGGGATTAAAAAAAATTCTTTGGAAGGAAGAAGAGAATTTTTGAGATTAGTTTAAGAAATCTGATCCTGCCTGCCTCAGAAAAAAAAATTCACTTGAAAATTGATAACTGCTAGGCAGGAATCATTATTCACGCTTCTAAAAGACAGGGTACAGAGGATTCGCACTTTTTCGGAGTTTCTTCCATTCCCTGAGGAACCTGATGATAGCTGTTATTAGGAGTTGAGTGATGATGATAGGTTTATGTTGGAAGATGGCTGCAGCAATTTTCTTCAAATCAGAAGATGACGTCTTTTTCACCTGGAGCTCTAAATCCAAACTCCTGAATTTTATTCCTCTAACAATTAATCGTAGTTAAATGATGATCCACTGGCACGGACTGGATGACTCTCACGTCTGTCCCCAACGGGCTTATGATGGTAACTGAGGATGATGCACATAAGAACCACAGAGGAACCACGATCCTCTCCTGCTCTTGGCTCAACAACTCAAAAGCCGAAATCATGGACTACTGCCTGCTTCTGCTGCTACTTCGGCTACTACTACCACCCTTACTGCTTTCACAGGTCCATAGAGACGCTTGCGCTACCCCACTTGTTCTTACCTCTACCTCAGGATTCCTATTATTCTATTTCCAAGTCCAGGTTTTTATTAACGAAAAGAAAAAAATAGTGGAGAGAAATTGGTGTTTAAGGGAAAAAGAAAACAGTTCAATGCCTCAAGACTAATTTAATTAGGAGAAAAGACAATGGAATCATTCAAATACTTTGAACTTCCGTGACTACTCCTCGTAGCCCGAGTCGGCTGGATCCTTTTCCAAAGTCTAAACTCTCAACAGTATCAAGGATCAAAAAGGATCAAAATGCCAAGCACTCCTTTCCAACCTTTCACTTCTGCAGTCACTCACAAAATTATTTTCAGCCTCTTCGACTCTCCTTTTGTTTACAAAGCACAAGAAAGGAAAGAAAATAAAATTTGCAACAGTTTTTCTTTTTTCTTTTCCTGAAGCCAATTAGGCTAAAAAAACAATTATAATCCTTTGCCCTATGCAAATTTTTTTTTACAGAGGGAAAAGTATTAGATAAAAATGAACTCTATTGCCATCAACTTTTTTAAAAAGCAGTTTTCTTCTCAGGAGTGCAAAGAGAAAGCGTAGAAAAATGAAAAAAAAAAAAAAATTGAAAAGGAACCACTAAACGTAAGGCTCGGCAGAAAAAGGAGTTGAGCCCGTTGCGTAGTGCGGGAAAAAAGGAACTCGCTGTATACTTGCGCTAAGAAATAATATCGGCGCTAATTTGCGTAGCGGAGAAAAGAAGAATCTCAGGAAAGTGAAAAATGCCATCTATCTTTAAAAATTATGCGCGATTTCTTCTGCTTCCGGTATTTACGTTAAATCTGTAACTGGCTCGAATCGTTTTTCTCTCGAACGATACCAGGCTTTTCTCAAACACTGCACAGGAAGTGAAATTCGCGCGTGAGAAAAAAATGACATATCCTTCACATTCCTGGGACTCTTCACTTGCTGCGCCAAATTAAATTTGTTGGTCGTGCATGAGCGCGCGAGCATGCAATAATTTTCAAATAAGGGGGCAGTGAGCTCCTTTATCCGCCAAGCTTTAAAATACTCCCCTAAAAACTGAGCCTGTCAAGCCTGCAAAAAAGAAGGGGAAGAGGTCAAACGTAATTTTCAGCTGCCCATTTCCAAAAATGAGTCATTAATTTTTGCTTAAAATGTAGGAACTGGAGAAGGGAACCGAAATCAAGGCAAAAAATAAGGATACCTTGCTGTTTCCGTTCGAAAAAAGGAAAGACATAATCAACTTTCTCCAACAGGAAAGAGAGGAAGTTTGAATATAAAAAAAAAGGAGAGGAAAGAAGTTGAGAACATGCAAATGAAAAGAACGGATTTGAAATGAAACAAGCTTCCGCATCATTCGCTTTCTTTGGGAGAGCTGATGACATCCCCTTCACTATTTTATGACTCTTTCTTCCTTTTTCTAATACAGCAGGGCTTCAAGTAGGAAAGATTACGTTCTTTGGAAGAGAAAAAAAGTTGGTGGTGTACTATAGCTCTTTTGCAATTTGTGGGAAGGAAGAGAGGACGTAGATTGCGTCAAGGAAAAAATAAGAACAACAAAAGCTAATGCCTCCACTTCTTCACCAACCTACCAGTTCCAGCCAGCTCTCCTTTTTAAGGAACAAACAAACATATTTTTATTACTATTGCTTTTTCGCAAAACAGAAAAGAGGGAAATGTAGAGAAAACGATTTTTGTCTTTCCTTTTTTGTCTTCCGCCACAGTCTTTTTACATCTTCATAGCCTTAACTCGCTATGACATCTTCAAAATCTAGAAAATCCTTTTACTTTCTCAGTACGGAAATAAATAAAAACGAGGTAGAAAATTGAAAGAATTCTGCTAAAGACTAGAATCCTTGAAATTCTTGTTCATAAACGGAGTACATCTCTTCCGAGATCCTCACCACCATTTAGAAGAACATTTTCAAAGGGTAATACTTTGTAAAACAAATAGAGTTTACCACTGAACAGAAGAGGGAGATGAATAGGGTAAAAAAAACTGACTTCCGTTTCCAATTAAGTTTTTTAAAGCTGACAAATAAGGGGATGGGAAGGGAAGACTCCAGTAGAAAATCCACTTCTCACAATGGATTCCTATCACTACCCCTAATTATGGATTCTCATCTCCGTCACAAAATGAAGGATTTATTTCTCCTTAATTGAATATTCAGAGGATGTCCGATCAGAAAGTGATTAGTTGCCTAATTGTAACAGATCAGCTCGCATAAATAGAAAAGTCAGTAACGCGACATTCGCTGCGCGAATATGCATCCTCCCACAACACTGTGCACATTTAATACTTTGCAGCTCCACGTACACTTCAACTTTGACCAAATTTGGAGCTCCTGCTATGATCAGGTTTTGAATAAGGAAAATTTTTGCAAAAATTTTGTTTTTGTAAAAATAGGAAAATTTAGTGAAGAAAATTTGCTGTTAGGATCTTCAAGCGCTCATAAACGCCATGGAACTCTTTTCCTAGTTGGACTGAACTGCCTTGACAGCCTTCTTCTCATAAATTGCCTACGCTTATACCGGATTTTCTCTTGGCCTGGAAATAGTTCTGACTTTCACTAATCAACTGATAGAATTTTAATCTGACGTTTGTTATGAAGATTTTCATTAGTATTCTCTTCGTTATTTCAATCTTAGGGATTTCATTTCTCACAGTTCCATTTACGACTCATTCAAAGTATTTTCTGTAGGATACACCACCACCACCATTTTCTCCTCCCCCCTACCCCTTGCTGAGTGTTGAACTCATGGATTTTGGATTCCTTTTCCTTTCCTGATTAACCCTCTTTTCCAACCGCTCAATATTCCAGAGAATTAAATTCCTTATTTCAATGTTTACTCAGGGCTGGAAGGAACATAAAATAATTTCATTGTTTCCCTAGGAAATTATGATTAGGGAGAAACTGGACTAATGAAAAATAAAGTCTGCCACTCAGCCACTTCTGATAAGACAAGGAGAGTGGGTCTGGATGATTCAGTTTTTGAAGGGAGTTAATAATGCATGGTAAATCTACTGGGTCTTATTTTCACTGCTTTCACTTCCCTCATAAAAAGAAGTTAAAAATTATTATGATGAGGAAGTGGGGTTCTTTTATGATGTGTGTGCCAAGTAGAGGAGAAATAGGAAGGGAAAAAGTGACGTTCTCGTCCCCTGCACCAATGAAGTGAAAAGTAAGTTGTTGTGAGGTAGTCGGACTTAATCTCTATTATTGAAGATGACGGTATGACCAATGAGAGGGTGAGGAATAACTATTGATCTCTCTGAGACAGGAAAGACGGAAGGGGATTTTATGCTGACAAGCCCCGTTCTCCTCCGATTATTCACTCTGAGGACGTTTATTTTAGGAAATTTTCCAACTATGATTTGTAGGAGATAGTAGGGTAGTGGAGGGTTCTCAGGCGCCCTAGGTCAGATTCAGAGAAATGAGGGAGAAAGCATATTATCGGATTTGGTGGGATTTTATGGCTATCCGCCGGAGAAGACGTAGACATGACACGAGCGGCTCAGGGGGTGAAAATCCAATGTAAACTCACAATGGGTAGTCCGTAATGACCAAAACCCGAGTGGCAGGCTCTCATTCATTATCATTATTAGAAAGCATGTCGTAGGCCATGGTCACGTAAAACAAAGGAAAACAGTTGTCACTCATTTAAACAGAATTTTGGAATTCAGGATCTAGAAACCTGATACTTCGCAACAAGAACTGCATTATTGAAACCCAGTAACAGACGGAGAACTGGTTAGGTTGATGCCACACCTTTAAAAACCTTGAAATTAATCATAACTTTTGTGTCACCTCTAAAGATGATATACAAAAACTATGTTCAATTCAAATTTTATTGTGCCCAAGAGCAAATCGAAAGAATTTTGTGATAATTTTTTGAGGAATACTTTCACGCAGTTAAAGCAGAATGTTAGAGGCAAAAAACCGGTCGATAGACATGGAAATTAGTGAACAAAATATTTTGCAGCAAAAAAATTATTTTATAGCTTTGTTTTCTTTCAAATAAAATTTCTTATTAAAATCTGAAATTAATAAAAATGAATTTTTCTCTGGTATCTTTTGCATTAAGATACTTTATCATATATTTTAAAGTCATGCCATGTGGTAACAGAAAGTCAGGACCGAATTTAATTTTGAAATCAAGGGGTTTCGGAACACATCTTGGCAATTATGATCATAGAGATACAAGTTACAGTTTTTTTCACTCGGTCTAGAGAGGAAAATAAGTTACACACACTAAATTATTGTTTTAAGGACTATTGCTTCAGGAGTGATGCGAAAAATTTTTTTTCTTGCGAATTTCTTGAAAACATGAATCAGTGATTTCATTTACCATTAAACAATAAGAGGATTCTTCGTAACTAATTAGGGATAAATAAAATAAAATGAAACGCTGAAAAGTTTAAAACTGTACGAAACTCGGAGGTTCCTCTCGGCTGCGTTAAATCAACAGTTTTAATGCATTTTGGAGGTAATTTCTCTTCTAGAACCTCAGCAAAAAAAATAATTTGTATCTCTATGATTATGATCTGTAAATCGATGAAGTCTCAACCAAAAAATGAAAACCAAAAAATAGAGCAGTATGTTGCGCTTTTTATGGTTGCCCTTGTAGATCCCACATGCAGACACGCACATAGAGCATGCCTTTATGACTACCAGTACCGGACTGCTTTTGAGTCACAGGCTGTTTTCTCCGCTGCCCGTTTACCACACTGCACCCACGGGTGAGAAGGTTAGTCATGAAAATTAAAGGTCAGTGAATAATCAAAGAAAAGAGGCAATCTACTCCTCACAGCTTGCATCTATCCTTTACATTTAGAATCATCCCCCACCCTATTTCTGTGGAAAAAATAGGGAATTGAGTTTTGCAATAAAATAGGGAGAAGGATGACTCAAATATAGTAACTGAGGGCTATCATAAAACAAGATCTGAGAGATGGAGAGGGGGACCCTTATAATCAATATTTTTCTTTCTAATGCCGAATCGGGGGAGGGAGCACCGGGGTTCATAACATTGAAACTTGAGGCAGGATATGGATACATTATCCAAAGAACCCAGCACGCTTCTCCCTTTGTCAACCTAAACCTCTTTCTATTTATATATTTCTTCTTCCGTCTGCTTTCATTCAATTCAGCTTCCTTTTCTTTTCCCTTGAATGCTAGTGATATTTTTATTATAACCATCTCGCCCTCCTCCTCCTCGTTATAATTCCCAGTATGAAGGTGAAGGTGACCGATTATTCATGGGACCCATTATTATTATTATTTTCCTGCCTCGCTCCTCTCCGCACTGTAAATCCAAACCAGATGTTCAATGACTCTCGAAGAGAAAGAGAAAAGGATCCACTTCAGAAGTCCCCCCTTTTCTCCCTTTAACCACGAGGAGGACTAACTTTATCAATCCTTAATAACAATATGAACAATTAGCACGTGCCATATGGTGAGCCAATGGGAGGAGGAGGATACAAAGTAGGCCAGTCAAGTTCTCAATCCGCTAATCATTCTTCAATTTTCCTTCTTCCCTGCTAATATCAGGGAGAAAGTTAGGGGAGACTTTCACTTTGGCTTGATTCAGTTTGTATTCTATTGCTGAGTGGGGAGGTCCAGCCCTTTACATTCAACCTTTTTTTAAAAATGTCAAAAAAAGATGGATAGGGATTAATTCAGATTTCTAATTCAGTGTTTCCGACTATACCTTTTGTTATATAATTTTAGGAGCATCTGTTTCTCAATTGGATTTATTATCCTCTTTTATATCCTTCCTTTGACAAAACAGTTCCTACTATTTCTGATTTTTCTTAATTTTTTTTAAGGTGCTGATTCTTTGTTTGACCTGATTTTACAATTTATTTTCTAGTTTTCTATTTGAGAATCTATTGCTCCCTCTCCAGTCTTCCAATGGGGAGGTAAGGGCTTTATTTTAAAAAAAAAAATCGCTGGCACAAAGTTAGAAAGCTTATATTTCTAGAAGTTGGTGAATTCAGATTTTCTCTCTGAATTTTTTGTAGGCCTTTTAGAAGCAAGTAAGGCTGCGGTATGGTTTTATTCTACAATCTTCCTCAACTAGACCTTTAGAATTCCCATTTGAAAAATATCAGGAATAGGATTACGTGATTTGAGGATATGAAAGAGCAGGTGAGAGTGAGACCCACACGCCCGAAATCTTCCCAAGCCTCTCTGAATCTTTTCTCTAGAACTTACCGTATTCTTATTCAATTGTGTATCAACAAAGTGACTCATTATTAATAGCGCGAGCTATTCATGAAATCCCCGAAAAATTTTTGTGTAGTGTCCGGACGTCCGCAAGTCCCTAGCTCATGGATCTCAGCAACGGCTCGATATTCGATATATTTTCGATTTTCGGCCCATATGTTTATATGGGGTTACGGTGCATGTATGGGCATATGTGCATATGTGCATGTGCCATATACACCCGGTACACCCAAAATACATAAAAATTTCAGAAAACGTCAGTAATATTTGAAAGTTACAGAAAATGTCAG
>JABASM010001877.1:0-12686 GCA_019776545.1 Brachystomella parvula | reverse complement strand
CATGCATCGGATGAAAACATCAAAAAAGGCAAACCTAGGAAGGCAATTGAAGTGCCCTGAACTAGAAAGAGACTTGAGACAGTGGATTCTGGAGCGAAGGAATGCCAAGGCCAGAGTAACGGGTACTCAGATCCGCTAAGTCTGGAGAAGTGTGGTAGAAAGTTTGGAACTTGTATAGCGCGCACCTCGTAGATATCGCGCAGTGCAGATTTTCTCAAAAAAAAAATTGAAAAAACCTTAGATAACGCGCGCGCTATACACGAGGAAATACGGTAATTATGTTTCTTCTCTCGAATTAGGATAAATAAGATTAATTCGTTTTCAAAATCTTGGCTGAAAAGCTGATTTCAGGAACGCTTTTCTTGGTTTTTTCTTCCATCCATGGCTTTGGCCCATTTACGGAGCCGCAGGTGAACCACCAGCTTTTCTTTTCATCTCTGAAATCTCGTTAATACTAATTTTGTAAAAATGCTTTCAGTTGATTAATTTTCGAATCGGACTTGTTGACGCTGTATCATAATACGAGACATAGTTGTTACTAGAAAAAGCCGTGTTGTTCGAAATGGCGGATTCAGGTAATTCGCATTCTCAGGACGGTCATCAGCTGTTTGGTGATCTTTTGGGTCATGCTCCTGGTCCACAGCAACAGCAGCAGCAGCCGCCGCCGCAACAGAATTTGGATCCAAGTTACCTCGAGGGTTGTGCATCTTTGTTGGATCAAATTGATCGTAAGTTCGCTCATATTTTATGTCGGGAGGTCTGGTGGTCATGAATTGTAAGAAGTGAGCTGTAATTATTAATTGTAGGAAGGGTGTTGGTGGCTTTGAGGGATGGTCGGAACATAGTTGGAATACTTCGGTCATGTGATCAGTTCAACAATCTCCTCCTTTTTGCCTGTGTGGAGAGGATGTACCTCCAAGATGAATTTTCCGAAGTTCCGCTGGGGATTTTTGTCGTACGAGGGGACAACGTGGTTTTCGTTGGAGAAATGGTATGCTAGTGGTATCATTTTGTTAAGATCGGATTTACCGAATGCTATGTTGTTTACCATGTGTAGGACGCAGACAAAGAAGCCAAAGCCCAAAGTCAATTGAAACAGATTCCGGCTCATGTTATGCTGTTCAAGAAGCGTCAGAAGGATGATGAAGAAAAGGCAAAAGAGAAAAAGAAGCACCAACTTGCACGCCTCAAGGGCCTTAATTACACTGATCCCGATTGCGACGATTAGTATTTATACTTTATATCTTACGCTTGACTTCTTCCCAATGCCATGTTTGAAGCCTTGAAGGATTTAGTTCAAGCTATCTCTGATGGCATACTGACCGAGTACCACTAATATTTATATTTTGACTTATATCCAGTTTGCTAAAAATTCTTGGCGAACATTGACCGAATAATTAATATCCTTCTGTACTATGTGTAGAATTAGATCTTACTATTTCCCCCTGGAAAGTAGTCTCGCGATTTATTTTCCGGGGTATGACTTGAAAATGCGTTAAATTAAATTAGAAATCTAGAATTCAGTAGATTCGGTCTGTCGAGGTAGTGTTTAAAGCTTCTGTCCGGCCTCCCACTCTCATGAACCGGCCTCTAAAAGCCGTGGAGGTATCATGGACCAGAGGACAGCTTGTTACTTGTTCAGCGATTTTGTAAGGCCGGTGTTTTTTATTTGTCTAGGTTTTTTATAATTTTAGCACGGACGACATCGTTGTGTGCTAGGAGCAGGCGGGGAATTCATATTTCTCCGGAATTTAGAAATCTAAAAAGCCGATTGAATTGCCACCAGATTAAATAATTCAATTGAATTGCCAGGTTCATCTGAAAATAGGACAATTTTCAGCTTGGAAATGGCTAGTACATGCCGCCAATGCAATGTCTTCGGCAATAAGTTTGTGAGATTTCTACCGGTTATTATAAGGTAATTTACTAAAAAGAGATGCATGACGACATGAAAAAAACTTTCTCTGTATTGATGCATTTCTTAATATTTTTTCCTAATTAGGGGCAAATCTACTTCTTCTTCGTCGGAAGTGAAAGGTCTAAGGTCAACGGATGGGTCAGAATTGAAACAGCAGGTCGCCATACCTCCTAGAATTAATCGTGGGCCAACCGATATTCTCAACGTAAGTGATAGAATTTTTGGCTTTCTATCTGTATCTAATTTGTTGCTCACTGAACCGTTACTTGTTTCTGTAGGCCTTGGCAAGCACAGTGGGTCGCGATTACACCGCCCCTCACTACAGATACCACGATGACCCATATCTAATACCAGTTTCTAACGTAACAAAAAGAAGCTATGCACTGTCTAAGGAGGCAGGCAGAAAAGCAGCAAAATGGATCCGTCAGGAACATGCCGATCTATTTAATCACCGTGTCGCTGAACCCCCGATTGAGGTGCGGCTGCATAAGGCTTGTCTGCCTTGTACCTTATAGGCTTGACTTTAATCTCCGGTTATTATTTAGGCATTTTTTCCAACACCAGTTTACAAAGAAGAATCAAACGTGGATGAGGCAGCACTGAAAAATTTGATCGACATCTCTCACGTCAGTGAATCAATTAAAGTCTACGAAATGCTGAAGAATAAAGGAGTTGGTACGATATAAAAAAAAGTATTCAGCTTTGAAGTTAACCATTTCATCATTGATCCTTTGTAATATCTAATTTAGAAATCAGTCGAGAGACGAAACAGGCGTTCCTGGAAATACTCGCTTACTACAATGAGGAAGAGCCAGTTGATGAGGAATGGATAGAAGAGCGCTGGTATCGCGGGATGATTGATAAAGACCGGCGTAGGAATACTTGGAAGTAAACTTGTTCATGCAGGAAATGCAACGAATGCGCGAAATGATTTTAATAAAAATAACTAATTCTAGGGATCAGGGTCTTGCAGAACAAATTTTCAAAGAGTTAGATCCAGCAGATACGAAGTCATATTCTGCAATCATTCGAGGACGGGCTAAGTATCTTCAGGTAACTAAGTCAAATTTCATTTATGATAAAAATTATTTGAATATTTTGTTTTTACAGGTTGAAAAAGCTTGGCATCTGTTCAGAGAGGCACAGTCAAAATCTTTGATACTTGACATTAAGACTTATAACGCAATGATTCGAGTAATTCATTATAGCCGGGAGAATAGTGAACTACGATGGTCACTATTAGAAGTATGTCCAACTATTGTTTCGATTCTTTAATAATTGTATATGTCCATGGTAAAAATACTTATCCTGATTTACTACAACAGGAGATACTTCAGGAAATTGCAAACGTAGGACTTCGTCCAAACCTGAACACTCTGAACTCTATACTCGAAACTGTGAGCACAATGGGAAACATACGACATTCAAAGCAACTCTCCTTGGCGTTTCTTGCAGAATTTAAAGCTTTAGGAATCGATCCCTGCCTTGCGTCCTACTACTACCTCCTCGTTACGCACTGCAAAGAGCGTATGTTTCCTTTTCTGTTTGATTTAGTACCTCTGCTTACTTTTCTCTGTGTTTTTTAGGTGGCCCAGTAAGCTCCATACTGGTGGACATAATGAATCACATTGAAGGAAAGTCTTTTACAATCCAGGATCCAAAAGACACGTATTTCTTTGTGACAGCTATGGACATTTGCAGGAATCATTTGCAGGATTTGGATTTGGCTCATCGAGTCAACAAACTTCTCCATTTTGGAGACAATTATGATCTTATTGGGGATTCATATAAAGAATCTGTCTACTAGTAAGTCAAAATTCGAATGTCATGTAGTCAAACAAACAATTTTTTTTTATCTTTTAGCCGTCACTTTTTGGGACTCAAATGTACCGTGGAGCCGTTTGACACCTTCATGGCGTTTTACAACAAAATAGTTCCAAATATCTATATCCCAGAGCCGGGAATAATGGAGGTACTTATTTTTTGGTGAAGTCCTCTCCTGTTCAGTCTGAACACTTCTTTTTTCTTTCTAGCTAATTTTGAAATCTCTTCAATTGAATGAAGGATATGAATATATTCCTCAACTGTGGTCAGATATGATTATTTTCGACCAGACTCACCGAGAGACACTCGTTTCTCTCCTTCTCTCTATTATGTCCGAATATATGATCCAAGCAAACACGTCGAAACACATGGAGACCTACGCTGATATTGCCTGGAAGATTTGGGGCATTGTTGAGACCCAGGATCCAGAGAGAGAGAAGCGGATTACATGGACTGGGCAAATGCTAGGAAACATCATGACTATTTTGCTCAAGGCTGAAAGAATAGACGACGCCTTTGTAATTCTGAAGAAACTTATCCTCTCACCCTTGGATATCATCGGCGTTCCCAATATTGATACGCTAAAGCTCTTCATTGAATATTGTATCAAGAAAAACAACGCCGCCATGTCTTTGGTAAGAATTATCAGGTGTGATCGAGTAGACAGTACATTTACACCCTTCATCTATATTTTCAGGCATGCATACAGTATACCAGCGATGCTGGTTTTCCTGAAGTAGTTGAAATGGCTACCACCGTCTCTGAGAAAGTTACAATGGACTCTGTTCAAGTAGCTCGCTTAAGTAACATAGTCGGCTTTGATTTGATAGCCGAGAAAAATGCAAAATCTGCCGCGCAGACGTAGAACATTTAAAATTTTAGGCATTACTCTTTGTATTTTTTTTGAAGAAGTAAAGTAGTATTATAAGTATGAGTATAAAAAATAGAAGGGTAAACCTAGGCCGCCCGATTGAAATTTTGATGCAAATTGTCAGGGGTCACGAGAGGTCCCTTTGCTCATTATTATTATGCAAGCGAAGCCTGAACGATCCGGGGTGGCTGATATCCGAATCTCCCTGCATTTCTTCTTACCCTGGGGAATCTTGTTAGAATATTATACTGATGTTTTAGCAAGCAAGATTATGAATGTATATTGCTTACTCGCAGCAGATGCCCCGGAAAACTTCACAGCAGTACTGGCTTCGGGCAATTTCCCCGGACGTGCAGTTACAGTATCCGGAAACATAGCCGCCAGAGAAGAGAGACATGGCGGAGATAAGTAACAGAGCGAGACCGGGTCGCATAACTCTTAAGCCTCCTATTAAAACAATAAACTGAACTCTGAAATTGGAATTCCATACAGAAATTTGCAGACACTACTCTTGCCTAATTCCCATTTTTTGTTAGTCTGACCTCATGTCAGCTCCTTCATCCTTATCTCTGCAGAGGCTAAACAATGTGTCCCACTGTGTTGATGCTAGAAAATTTGCCGTAGATGCATTTACCACACAATCACAACCCTGTCCCACTAAATTTCTGATGATTGGGCAGGTGGTCATTAAGGAGTACACGGCTTGACCTTTGTAGTACCCTCATAAATGCTTTTTTCTGAAGATAGCGTGTACAATCTTTCTGCTTTTCGCCAGAAAGAAAACAAATTAGGGCAGTATCATATTTTGTTTTCAAAAATCAAAAATGTTGTGTTCTTACATTTTTCTACCCTCCACCCCCTATAATGGAATGGATAATAAATCTGTTCAATTTTTCACAAATTCAATCGCTGTTTCCAATGTATCTTATTTTCCTGAGGAAACCGTGACCCCAGGAGTTCATTGATCAGGCTGCTTTTGTTTTTTAAACTCTAGAAATACACTAAATGAAATGAATATAACCTAGACCAATTCTCAGCATGATAATTTTTCCTTCCAATTTGTATGCCGCATATCGATGAGAAAGCTTCCTATATAGTTTTTGGGCACTCGGGCAACTTTCACCTGAAAGTGAGCTTTCTGTGTTGCGGGCGAAAATTTACTCGGTAGAAGCCAAAGCCATTGAAGCTCTCTGCGCCAAAGGTTTCGGGGATAGTATTGTCACCAGAAAATAACAGCGGAATCGACAGACGACTTCCATAACAGTTAAATATATACACTACTATACTACAGTGTGGAATTTAACGACATGGAATTTGGGATACGGTTTTAACCCATCGCCTTCCTTCCCAAATTCCATGTCGTTAAATTCCATACTGTATATATTTGACGGCACAAGCCCTGGACTCGATTAGAACCCAATTGACACATAAAGTACCAGTCTTAATTAGAAGCTAGCTGGAATGAACACTTGCATTCGAGAAATGAGCGTTTCTCCAATGCCCGCGAGGGGAGTTCAGAGACATCAGTAGGAACGCAGATCAAAGAACTCTATCAAAAAGGTAACGGAGAATCTAATTCTAGTCGAGCATGTAGCGAAGCTTTTAACGGACAAGCAAGCTATTTTGATGCCAGGATGCTGGAAAGGATAATCTGACCCCGCAAATGTCTCCAACAGGTCAACATCCTGCTCCCTACTACTTAAATGAAAAAGTCGAAGAATTCTCCTCCTTTAAACCTGCCGTCTAATTTTACTAATACATACGTATAGCCTTTCATTTGCTCTGGAAAAGAGGATGTCGTGCTAAGGAAATACTAAGACAAAAAAGAAAAATTATGTAAACATAGCTAAACTTAATAACTTACTAGTATTAGCTATTTGTAGCCGCAGATGAAACTTCTCCGGGTGCAATAGGAGTGTCTGAGTTATGACGTCCATAGTAACGGTCCCCTGTCTTGCCCAGTGCATAATTATAGTCTCTGACGGTGCTGAGGGCCTTTTCGATAGCTTCATCCAGACCGTCCTCTTTTATTGCAGACTTAAGCCGTTCCTTTGTGTCAAAATCATTCAGTGAAAATAAGATCATGAATTTTTCGAAGCCAAGCTTACCATGTGGAACTGTAACTCTTTCTCCTGGGCTTCTTGCTCCCGGAGTCCTTCTTCTTCAAGCAAAGTCCGCTTCTTGATAATATCCTCTTCTATTTGCTTCCATTCCAGGACTAAGGCCTTCTCTCTAAGTCCACGTACAATTGCATTATCCCGCTCTATTTCTTCTGCTATTTTCCCAACCTCTGCGTCCTCTGATATTTCTTTAGCATGGGCTCTGGATTCTTCTAGAGATCGGTTATAGGCTTCGACCTGGAATGCCCTAGTAATTGAAACAAATCTTACAGTCAACCCGGTGGATATTTCTCGTATTTCTCTTTACTGACCTCAGCGAGTTCATATATGTGTGATAGCGCTGTGTAATAATGTGCAACTCTTCTTCCTCTTCCCTTGGCCAGTTCTTCGGAGCAGGGACCTTAAAAATCTTCGTTTTGGCAAATCCTAACCAGCTTGGCTTCCTCCTGTACCGAACAGAGATCTCTTGAGAGCATCCGGCTCTTGGGACACATAGACCGATTCGTGATGTAATTCTATGAATACTTTGCATCCTTAGCCACCTACAGGAGACGAACAACCACACATTTTCACAGTTGAGTTTCGAGTAAAGGAAACCAAAAAATTAATGAATTACTTGTTGACCTACCAGACAGGTGCCCTGCAGTGAATTCTACCGGCTAGCAGTCTTTCAATCGCAAAATCGTTGACAGAATGGGAAGAGAGTCAAAGTGCCTTGTGTCTATTATCTAACGATAATCTCAATTCATAAAAAAATCAAAATTTTATATTAATCAAAATTACCAGCAAAGAAAATCTAGGGTTAGTCCATACACAAATATTCCCGCGAACGGATTCAAATCCTTTAATCCTTCAGGATCATTGTTCGGCTAATCCGAACGTCGAAATTCGCTAAATTCATGAATTCACGTTCGAGTTTAAGCTGAAAAAACGGAATTCCGATCATTCAGGATCCGGATTTTGATTCGAAGTGAATATTCAAAGCCATCGGAATTCATTTTCAAACAAGTTCGATTGGAATAGCTCAAAATTGCTCGAATTTCTACCTGAAAATTCAAGGCATTCGTACTAATTCGGTTATGAATTCGGAAGAGAAAATCTCGAGCCATCCCATCGTCTTATTGGAATTTTAACCCCGCGTGAATTTGCAAAGCCACGTTCATTGCCTGAATAATCATGCAAAATCCTGTTAAAAATTAATTTGAACCAAAGCCCAAGCTAAAATCAAGGGATAAAGTGCTAAGCCATCTCTTTGCCGGACTTTGTTTTTTTTACGGAAAAAATATCCATTTTTTCAAGTAATGGAAAACAACCGTCTCCGGAACATCTACGTGTACTATGGCTGTGAACTTTTGCACCGTAATACACAAATTTGTGTACTTCGTAACGAAAGGGTGAAGGAAAAAATTCGAATAATTCGAAATAAGTGTTCCAATTTGAAGGTCAAAATTCGAATCACCCGAGATGCGATTTGGGCTCGAATGGTGATTGCCGAACTCTGTTCAGGATCATAGTAGTAGTACTCTGTTTGCAAATTCAATTGTGGCTTTAATTTAATTAATGTCACTGTCCCTGTTCTGTTCCATTGTCATTGTAATTGTTGACCGGTGAACGGAATTCGCGAAGGAAGGAATCCTTTGTTGATTTGAAGGTGAAGAACGAGCCACGGCTACGAGCTTGGTTGTCCGTCGTCGTCAATGAATTACAACCTAACCAGTCAAATGTCAAATCGGGAAGGTAGGTTTCGGTTATTGACATTTGATGGCTGCATTTCTGTCTCCCATAATGGTAATTAGGGTATATTTTACAGGTCCTTCGCAATCATGAATTTGAAAGTGACGAGTAGTGGCATTGTCTCCAAGGGGAGGAATAATCATGTTATCGTCCGCCAAGGTCCTAGTTACACTTATACTCCGTCCTCAAGTATATCGCCACCGTCGGCTACTCCGAGTAATTCTGTTCAGTTGATTGACAACGCCTTCTTGGTCAAGGTTAGCGACCCTGGGGTGACAGTGAACAACAGCGTCATGATTGGATACCCGCCTTCCTCAGTGTCAACAAAGCTTTATAAATGCAGAATGTCAGCTGCATCGGCTTCGTCTGGTGAAATTATTAAGAATATGGACGTATTTCAAAGCACCACCGCAGTTTCAGATATGACTGAGCTAGACAGTCAGGCAAAAATCCTCAGTTTTTTAGAAAGTCATGAAGACGGAATGGTTCAAGGCGTTTCATTACCTTTATCATCAGTTCCAAGCGTTCTTTTGGATGAATTGACATCAGAGGCAATGGAGTCTGTCCCTTCGAATGGGAATACCATTACCCAACACTCTTCGACTACCCATGCCAGCAAAGTTTTGGGTAATCCGAAAAAAGTTCAAAAATTGAAGCGCCTAGACCAGCCTGGCAAAGGAGGCAGAAAGAAACCCGTGAAAGCAATGCAAAAACTGGAAGCCGGACAAGACACCCTAAAAACCACCCAGTTTGGCGATAAAATTGTTCAGTCCGAGGTTCCAAAAGAAATCTTGGCTCAACTACCGACTGGGCTTACAACCACTTGTTTCAGGATTGAGAAGGGGGAATGCATAGAGTTATCTACTCTTCCCGTTGAAAATGGTCCAAGGAAAGGTAGTGACGAGCAAATTGGATTTGTTAATGCCAGTAATAATCCAGGCCCTTCTACTTCGTCTTCTCATACATCTCTGATGAGCGGGGCTCCTTCTAAAAAAAAGAAAGCTCAAACTTTTGTTTCAAATCCTTTACCTTTGAAAGCAGCTGCCAGTACAAAGATCAAAATCGGCCGAGATCAGCGGGACAGTGAAGGAATTCATGACAGTAGTCATCCTCCCGACCAAAGAGAGTTAGCCGCTATGCCGGGGAAAAAGAAGCTGAAGCGCATTGGAGACACCTGGGACACTGCAACTTTGCGGAAAGGCAGAAACCAGAAAGTCAAACAGCCAATCAGAAGCAAGACGCCTGGATTAACAACTAACGCGGCGGGAAGAGTTAATGAGAATAATCAGGAAAAATGTTCAAATGTGCAGAAGGGTAAGTGTTTTCTTCCGAACAATTTAAGAAGTAAGCATGATCCGCTTCTACAATTTTCTGTTGTTCGGTATATTTTAAAGAGATCAAGGGCCTCCTTCATGCGTTTGGTGACTCTTCTCAGCCGTTCAAAGGTTCCGTGGAGATTGTGGAATCTATTCTGATGGAAGAATTGACTGGATTTGTTCAGCTCTGTGAGTATAAAGCCTCGATTGCAAAAGCAAAGACCCTGGGACTCTCTGAATCAATTCTTGTTCTAAAGAATGATGTCTCACGCATGAACCGAATGTACAGATACTTTGGTTGGTTACTTGTCTTTACCCTCGATTCCGAGAGTATAATTTTAACTGCTTGAATTCCCAATGTGTTTCAAGGTCTCAAAGATATTTCCTATAGAAGAAGTATGGCCCAAGATGAAACATTCCAGAAAATCGAGCCGAGAAAAATAGTTTACACGAAGGAATTTCGGAAAGTAATCAATTATTTCAGTCTCAAAGGGCTTCTCCATCTTCTCAAAGTGGATTTAGATGACATCGAGGGAAATCTGGGTGTGGGGCAGAATCTTAGTTACGAGGCCGAGCTTCTGTACGGGAAACAACAAAAATTCCAGAGATACAAGGAAATTCGTGCCCTCTCATTTGTCAACAAGCTTTCGACCGTCAATATTCGAAATCAAATAATCGTCAACTGTCGTATTAATTCAAAAGTCACGGAGGCTTTCATCATGGTCTTGGATTTCTTAATTCTGGAAATGATTGCTCAGTTCGTGGACTCAGCCTTTGACATTCGGAAGGAGCGGATGAAGCGTCTTGATATCCGTGCAATTAACCCTGATACATGCATGTCATCTCCAAATTTCATGGTAAGTTCTGTAAAGCTTTTACGCTTGTTCCAAGAGTGGAACAACAAGAAAATATTGGGGCCCCGTCGGACTGCATAAAAGATTGGACTGTGATTTGAGAGTTAGAGTATGGTTTATCCACTCAAATCCAGACTTATCCATGAAGCTTGGAGAACCGTAGTACTATTTTTACATATTTGGAAAACAACAATGGACCAAATCGATGGATAAAAGAATGGGTTCACTAGGTGCGGGAGGAGTTTAAGCAAACAAAGTTGTAGGATATGACGGTGTCCGTGCCAAGTTATTCTGGAATCAGATTTTGATTTTTAATGGTATTTTTCAGAAAAAGAGAAAAGATGATCATGTTAATCAAGTCTCTGAGATTTTAGTCCAGGCGAGTGAGATGGAAGCAACGAGATTGAAGAAGGTTGGTTGAGTTCTTGGAGACTCTTAATTTTAAAATAGCTGCCACTTCTATAGTAGAAGCATAGAATAAAAAACTTTTCTTTGCAAAATTACTCTTTCTTTTATTTTTCCGCACGAACAGTTTTATCTCTGCACCCTCTCCTTTAAAAGCACTTGCCATAGAACTTATTTGAAAATGGAAGATAGAACTCAGAGATCTGCCCAGTTATTTTTAAGAGAAGCGATTAATTTCCGGCGTTCATATCTTTCCTTTATAATCGCCTAGCAAAGATCCTGATTGATCCCGGTGTCTTTACTCTTGTTTGAACGGATACCTACAGATAGATTTGAAAGCTTTCGTGAAAAAGAATCCTGAATTGTGTTTGCTGTGGCAGGGGCAACTCGTGGCGAGAAGAACTTTTGTGGGCGGATGACTTTAGATTGTTGAACTATCCTTTGTTTTCTTTGTTTTGATGAACGCAAAAGGGGTTTCTGTAAATTGAGATCAACAGATTAAAATTTATCTTTAGACAAAAGGTTTCTGGAGAGTAACCACAGGAGCTAATTTGCGTAGGCACTAGGAGGGCGGTTATTACTCACCACAAGCTTCTAACACTCGACACTCAAGACCTCGGAAGCTTGTGAAAGTCCCTTTAATTATCTTTGGAATTTTCCCTTCCAGACTTCAAAGGTTGAGATTAAGAAAATTCTCGTTTTATATTCCTTCATTTTTTTTGCAACCTGCATCACTTTTCGCTGAAGAAATTATCGTTATCATACTTCATGCATTGATTTCCTTAGATTAGCTCAATGCCGCTCTTCTTTTATGTTTGTCGTCTAGACTGCACCATGCTTTAATTTTAATAATATAGAAGTGCCTGTGCTGTACTATTAAAGCACCTGGAAAAGTATCTATGCAATCCCTTCAATTTTATTAGAGAGAAAAAACTTTAATTCTTTTTTTCTCTTCTAGGAACAAGAACAACTTAGCAAGGGGCTGAAAGCCAATCAGCATGTGTCAAAACCAAATCCTGTTCTCTATCCAGAATACTTTTACGAGGCTTACTCGAGGCTCCAGGCTAGTGAAATACGACCAAGTCCTTCATTCCGGGTTCAAGTCAGCCTAGTCCGATGCTTCTTCTAAAAAACTTCAAGCTTTGCTGACTCCAGCTACTACTTAATTTTCCTTGCCTACATAACCTACATATGCGCTTAAAACCTCTAGATTTAAACCAATTTTCGTGTCTAGGGTGTCTAAGAATGGTTTATACGTCTAAGAGCGGATCTTCTAAGCGCGGATCGTCAATTTTCTTCTAAGCGCGGAATTTTTTTAGCTTCATATGTGGTAGCAAATCTTATGATGGGATGCCGTGTCTTTTTCTAAGAGCGTCTCCAAAATTTTCTTCTAAACGCGGCCTAAAGGTTTTTAGGAGCCGCTCCATTGCGGCCGATCAGGCTTACGTTGGCTACGAAATCCGCAAAAAAACCTAACAATTTAAACATGATGTCCGTCGTTTGGACCTGGTTACGAACGCGCGGATCAGGCCTCCGTTGGCTACGAAATCCGCAAAAAAAAACCTAACAATTTAAACATGGAGCAGCTCTTAGAAGAATACACGACATCCCAGCATTGGATTTGCTACCATCAGGCTACCACAT
>JABASM010001876.1:0-12693 GCA_019776545.1 Brachystomella parvula | reverse complement strand
ATACAAACGCCTGTTGTCGTACTAATTCTTGTAGCAACATATTGTTGTTTTACGGGTATAGCAACAAACGCTTACAGCAACACGAATTCCTGGCTCCCATACTGTGTTGCTTTAAGCGGATTTTACTGTACCAGGATCTAAACTTATTTTTTCGAACGACTGACTCATGCTTCTGAAAAATCAGTACTACCGTAATGTCTGCTAATTCAAAAACAGGGCGTCTAAATCAGAACAAAAGGAAAATTTCGAAAATGAGAAATATATGCACCAAAATTTTTGTAGTTTTCGGTATAGGTGTAAAAAAAGGTTGTTGGGTGTAGCAGAAAACGATGGAAATTTTACTGCATGTTTGGCTTATTTTCTAACTTTCCTAAAGGACCCCAGCACAATAACATTAGGAAAGGTTCATCATACAACTTTAAAAGAAACCATTTGTTCTTAACTTAGTTTTTAGCGTAGAATCGATTGGTGAAAACCGTTTTTTAAAGTTCGAATTGGTTTGACCTCAGGCGGTCATCTAAGGTCAGCTACTTGACTTCATGGATCTGAACAACCGATACGTCTATCGACAGGACTTGATGTCTTGATTCTAAATATATACTACACTTGACCTTTTTAATGTGAAACATCGTCGCTAGAGGTCGCCAAACCTTATGTTCAACATTAAATGACCTCTGGCGCCCATGTTTTACATTAAAAATGTCAAGTGTAGTATATTTTTAGAATCAGGACATCAAGTTCTGTCGATCGACTTATCGATTGTTCAGATTCATTAAGTCAAGGTAGCTGACCTTAGATGACCGCCTGAGGTCAAACCAATTCGAATTTGGAAAAACGATTTTCACCAATCGATTTTACGCTTAAAACTAAGTTAAGAACACATGTTTTCTTTTAAAGTTGTATGATGAACCTTTCTTAATGCTATTGTGCCGGGGTCCTTTTGTTCCGAGTTATTCTATCCCAAACTAGAAGAGATTACGGTATTAAGCTAAAAAAAGTTGAATGACCAAGAGCTGTACTACAGACAGTCCAGTAACAAGGAAACAATTAAACTTGGGGTAAAGGCCAAACAAATCTGATAATGTTCTGCTAACAAAGTTCATTCTGCTGCTACATGTCTAAACTTCAACGTGCTTTGACGGGAAGACTGACCGTGGATGATTGATAACAGAAAAAAGAGGTTGTCCTGATATAGCTTGACGGGTGAGAGAATTAGTAAAGTGCATTTCCATTCTCCATCACTTACAAATTGCCGCATACTGTCATTAGGATCCATCCATTTAAGAATCTCCAATAAAGTTTCTCATTTTATTTTCAGCGATTCAGTTGAGTTGAGGGAGTCGTCAGTAGAAAATGGAGACTTCTAAGCTCTTTACACCAGTAGAGGTCGGAGGATTCATTCTTCCTCATCGGATCGTACTGGCACCGATGACCCGATTCCGGGCAGATGAACATCAAGTGCCGAAGGACATAGTCGGAGATTTCTATGAGCAAAGGGCGACTGGAAAGGGACTCCTTATTACAGAGTCTACAAGTATTCATAAGGATGCTGCACCTTTTGAGTTTACCCCTGGAATTTATTCGGAAGGACAAGTAGAAGGATGGGGAAAAGTGGTCAAGAGGTGGGTGAAATTAAACAATCACAAAAATAAATAAACATTTAATTTTAACCCCTTATAATTTTGACATATTTTTTTTAAATACAGGGTTCATGACAAAGGAGCTAAAATATTCATGCAGTTTTGGCATGGCGGCCGAACTGTTCATTCATCCCTTCTCGGTGGAAAGCAGCCAGTTTCCAGCAGTGCAATACCAATGGAAGATCCAGTTCTGGGAAAATTTGCTGAAAAAACTGGAGCGTTCCGAGAACCGGAAGTGCCGCGGGCCTTGGAAACAAACGAAGTCAAGGAAATTGTCCAGCAGTTTGTAGCAGCTGCTCAAAACGCTATGCGAGCTGGATTTGATGGAGTTGAAATTAAGGTATGATTATCCAAATTCGTTTCAGGAAAGATCTTAAAATAGGGAGAGATTTTGAAAAAAGAAAAAACATGGAGCAAGTTTTTTTTATTTTTTGTGGCCGTTAGACGGACAGAGAGGATGACAAAAGACCGTTTTTAAAGCTGACTTTCTTTTTATTTTAATTCTAGGTCGGTGGATATTTAGTTGATCAGTAAGTGCAATATTCGTCAGAAAAAAAAATTGTTTCGAGCTGTTAAAAATCAGAAGTGTATATTTAAATCTTTATTTCGATAAATCAATTATTTTTTTTCGTAGATTTCTCCGAGATGATGTTAACAAAAGAACCGACTGCTACGGTGGAAGCATTGAGAATCGGTGCAGGTTTCTACTCGAAATTATCTCAGAAATCGCAGAGAAGATTGGAGGAAGCTCCAAAATTGGGATAAGATTGAACCCGTTCGGAAACTACAACTCCGTGACCGACTCCGATCCCTGGGCTCTCTACACCTACCTCTTCAGAAAATTAAACGAGGATCACCCGGACCTTGCCTGGATTAACATGGGTCACTTCACAAGGACAATTGGTGACATGAACCCCACCGAGTCTCACACTGTTGAGGATTTAGTCAACCTTAGGAGAATCTGGAACGGGAAATGTATTCTGAACTTGAACCGAATCATAAGAGAGAAGGCAATTGAATTGGTAGAAGAAAATCATGCGGATTTGTTTGCTGTCGGAAGGGATTTTTTAGCAAATCCAGATTTACCTCTTCGTTTTCAAAAAAGTTGGCCCTTGAACAAACCAGATCTCTCAACATTCTACACCAACGAGGCAACTGGGTATACCGACTACCCGTTCTATGAAGAAGCCAAGGCTTAGGTACCAGAAAAACAGTCCACAAAAACCACCAATTTTTCTAAATCGATTTTTCTAAATGTAAATCCCTTAAAATAACACATACATTAATTTTACGTCAAATTACAGATGCCCATCCCAAATTCTGCTAAAATCCGCATCTGATTATACCACTGATTTTCTCTTGTCAACCTATTTTGACTAAATAATGCAGGACAAAATGCTTAATTCAAAATTAGCGTCAGTGGAACACGTACGGGGCAGGGTTTATTGGATACACTAAATTACAAACTACCGGAAAATTTTTTAAATATAATAAAATCTCTAATTCTTTCTTCCCGCATCCAGCTCCTCCAGTTTTTCCCAGCTCAACTCCCGTATCTCAGGTGTGGAGAGTGTGAGGTCGGCATACCACTCTAGGATTTGCTTAAGCTCGACAGCCATGAGTGAGTCAATCCCAAGTTCACCAAGGGTCACGGCTTTATTAGTTACGGATCCCGGGTTCTTAATTCCAAGGATTTTTGCCACTGAAGATAGAAGTGAGAGCTTCTCTCCTCCAGATTTTTTTCCAGTGGCCTCGGGAAGGACGGTCGAGGCCACGACAGTCATTTCCTTCTTTCGTAGGAAAATGTCAAGGACGTTGAGGCAGGAGTGGAGGCGCTGAGGAATGGTCCCACCGAGTACCACGTCATTTCCACCCATGTGCTCATTGATCACACCGACGTCCCCAATGGCTCCAAACTGGATAGCCAATCCAGAGAGGTTCTCAGCCTTCCGCTTCTCACAGACCCGCTCCATGAAGGAATTGGCCAATCCGTAGTTAGTCTGCCCGGCGTTCCCCCTTCCAGCTGCAGCACTTGAAAACACCACGAAATACTCCACATCTGAGCAGAGCTTCCGGCTGGCGGTGTCGAGGTTAAGTGTTCCATTGATTTTTGGTCTTGTAACATTTTGGTAGCTTTGGATGGACTGGTTTTCGATCAAGCTATCTTGGAGAACCTGAAAAAATGGAAATAGAGAGAAAAAAATATTAGGATTTTAGGAAAAATAACGTTTGGAATAAATAAAAATAGAGGCGGAAGTCCCAAAAATCGATAAATAAATACAAACGAAAATGAAAAGATGAATAAAAAAATTAAACTTTGCTTAGCGGTCGAGATCTAGAAGAGATCATAATTCTTTACCTTCAACTTCATAATAAAGAGGTCTGCGCCAATTGAAAGTAGAGCGGTAAAATAAAAAAGTTTCAGTGAAAAAAAAAAATAATAATATGGTAAATAAAAAAAATAAAAATAAAGATAGCATTTTTGAGAGTTTTTGAAATCTTTATAAAATTTACCATAGCCAGATTAAAAATTCCTCCGATAGGTCCCATCTTTTGTGAGTCTTGGATGAGTTTGATGGCTCCCGCCTCTGTGGTTACATCGGTGGAGACTACGGAGACTTGGACCCCTTGGTTCGTCCACCGACGAAGGGCAAGTGACTGGTAGCCGTTTTTGACGGGAGAGCGGGAGACGAGGACGAGCTTCCTTACGCCCCTGGTCACTAGCCACAGAGCGAGCTCCATTCCAAATCCCCCCAACCCTCCGACGATGATAAAAGTTTTGGATGGACTGAAAAATGTTCGGGAGCGGGCTGGAACGAGAGCTGTTTTATTTGTGGCTTCTTCGTCCTTAATTTTGAGCACGACTTTTCCCATGTGTTTTCCGGCAGACATGAATCTAAATGCTTCTTCAATTTCTGTTGTAGAGAAGAGGGTACGGGGTAAGGGCCGGACGACACCCTTCCGAATCCCTTCAGAGACCAAGCCCACGACCTCAATCTTGTCTTCTGAGGACTTCTCAAAGAGAGCATCTAAAAGAATCCCATGGAAGGTCACGTTCTTAAGGAAAATCCCCATCCCGAGAGAATTGTTTCGGGAGAGGTCGTATTTTCCAATTTCCAAAAATCTCCCGCCCTCCGCTAAACAACGGACAGAGGCTTGGAGTTTCTCCTCTGACAGGGAGTTCAAAACCAAATCCACTCCACGACCATCTGTATGGAAGATCACGTGCTCTTCAAATGACAAGTCTCGGGAGTTTGAAAAATTTTCTTCCTTGAGCTAGAGAAATTATAAAAAAAAATCGAATTTTTTATACGAATGTTTTATATTATGGGATTTTAGAAAAGTAGAAATTTTACCTGGGGGAATTGTTTTTTCAAAAATTCTTTTTTCTCTACTGACCCGACGGTGGTGAAGACTTTGCAGTTCATGCTGAGGGCAATGGCAATGGCGGCTTGACCAACTCCACCAGATCCTGAATGAATCAGAACGCTTTCTCCAGCTCTCATACGTCCGCGGACGATCAAGGAGTAGTAAGCCTACCAGAGCAACACAATTGTTATAAAATTTCTTATCCATAAATTCATTAAGATCCCCTTCACTACATCTGCTTTTTTCCTTGAAGGCGCCATTTTTCTCACTCAAAATGATAAGTTGTAAAAAAAAAAAATCAAAATCAAACGAAATTCAAGAGATAAACTCAGCCCAACATTTGGCACGCTGACAGAGGTTGATCCATAGGCGTTTACCAATACCCCATGATTATCACATTTCAAATTTTCCAACTGGCGTTGACCTTCATTATGTCCTTCATAATTATCATAATGTTAAATCGACCTAAAATTCATCTTATTTCGCTCAAATTTTTCAGGGTGATAGTTTACAGCATTATATGTCAGCTGACACGCCAAACTTAACCATTGACCCCAAAAAATGTCATCAGAGGTCACCATCAGCTTGTGAGAAAATCATATGATTTTTGAATTGATCGCCGTATTCGTGCCGATTTCACCAGGATTTCCCTCTAACACGCCAAATTTACGCTAAATTTACGTCAGACTTACGCCAAATTTCAAAATTAAACGATTTTCCAATTCAGCGTGAAATAAGTTCCCAAGGACACCTCATAAGCCCTAAAAATAATGGTAACCTCTGGTCACCTTTTTCGAGTCAATGGTCAAGTTTGACCTGTCAGTTGATAGACAATGCTTTAAACTATTACCCTGCAAAATTTTGAGCAACATATAGGATGAATTTTAGAACGATTTTCACTGGCGTATCATAATTTGTTAATGTGGCGTTGTCCTTTGCAAAAATTTTGAATTTTTGAATTTCCCACAAAAATTTAAATTTTAGATTTCCCGCCAAAAATGGAATTTCCTTTATACGGATGCGAACGAGGAATGAAGGGATTTACAGCCTCGTGAGACTACAATAGGACGTACCGTGGAATAGGCAACAGGAACCGTGGCAGCTTCTTCCATAGTCCAGTCTGCAGGGATTTCCCACATGAAAAGTGGATCGGCGATGACGTGCGTAGCAAGACCTTTAGCTTCCACCATTCCCATGACACGCTTTCCTCCTGTGTTCTTTCCAACGAACTCAAGTCCAAGGATACAGTCCTGTGTTGCTAGTTTTCCTGGGAGAGCATCTGGCGGGAGTTTTCCTGTTGCCAGCATAACGTCACGGAAGTTGAGGGGTGCATAGTAAACCTCACAAATTTCGCTAGATTTCTCGACTCCGTTCATCTTCTCTGTGATTTCATCTGAAAAGGCTGGGGCTTCGACGAATTTGAGGCTGGAGAGGTCCCCACGATTTTCAACGTTGATGTAGGCATAGGGTGTGCTCTGAATGGATAATTCTTCCTGGTTAAGAGCAAAATGACGGTAGGAGCCGAATTCTCCTTCTGAATTGAAAATATTCATGACGAGGTCAGAACTGAGAATCATTTGAGAGTGGAAAGCTCCTGTGTTCTTCAGATCAATTCGGTTGCCTGAGAAGAGGCAGCGAATTTTGTTGCCTCCAGGCTCCTGGCGAAGACAGTTGACCAATCCCGTGACTCCGCTCTCTGGATTCTTGACTGAGGTTATGAAGATTCGTGGGTGGTCTTTGTTTGTTGAAGACTTGGCCATAGCGTCTTGGACGGAGGCGAGCCAGTTGAAGCTTAAATCATCAACGTTGATTACGACAGAATCCGTTGTTTCATTCGACACCTTTTTTAAACAAAGAAAAAAAACTTCAAAAAATCGTAAAAAAGTTAAAATTTAGAAAAAAAAACTGAGAGAAATTTTAAAAAAAACTTTGGTTGATATTAAAAAGCTTTACCTTTCGTAGGAGATAAAAATAAAATTCTTGAGTCTTTCTTGTTGAGACAAGATTAAATTTAGGGAACTGGACTTCAGTTGAATTTTTTTTTGAAGTTCGGAGTAAAATGAATCCATTTTCTTTAAGCTGAGATTCAAGGGTAGTCAAATCTTCATATTTTTCAGTGAAAATGACATGAGCAGCTCCATCGAAATTTTTTGAGGTGACAGTGATCCCTTGCTTTTCTAATTTCTCTTTAATTTCTGTATTCTCATTTGTTGATACAATCGTGACTTCCGCCTACAAAAATCCAAATTGAAGCAAAATTATTGGATGGGGAAAATTAAATTATAAAAATAGGAATTCGGAATCTAAAATAGGAAAATCGATAAATTTATTTCTTACAGCTCGCAATGGTTGTGATTGGATGTAAGTAAGGGCCAATCCGGAGAGATTATTTCCAAGGTGTGCCACTTCTTCCTTCAAGGTGAATTGGAAGGTTGGGATATTTTCAATAACGAGGTCCACGAAATATTTGGTGACTTCTTCAAGGCTCCGAACATTCTCTTCAAAATACGGAGTGAATTTTGCAACTTCCAGAACTGGCGTTTGAATCTGCAAAGATTAATTTTCAAAGTTTCAATTCAGTCTCCTTTTCACTTTAATTTTTTACTGACTTGAACTTTTCGTGGTGCTGCACTAGCTTTGAGTGATTTTATTTCAATGCCAGGGCAATGCGTGGTCTCAAACTTGGCGTCGTATGTTGCTGGAACACCTGCGTAAAAAGATTATTTACATTTTTTAGCCTTTAGATTTTCAATCCGGACAAGTTTTTCTTTTCTTACTAAAAAAGTGTCTTTAAAATTTAAGAAAAATTAATTTTTTCTTACCCTCGGTTTCAACCCCCTTGTTATTTTTAATAAAACTCAGAAAGTCGTGGGCGTTGATAGTTGCCTTCTGGAGTCTAGTTGGTATGAACAACCCTCTCGTATCCTTTGCAATGAATGGGAAATGGAGAACAGTATCCAGAAATGCGACCCAATTCTCTTCCCACCCAAGCTTCGCCCACCGCCCTTCATTTTCAACCACCTTGACTCCTTTGAAGAGCCCGCCGTAGTTGTAGCCCTGGAGACGGAGTTCCTTGTAGAAATCATCCCCAGTCAGTGGCAGAAACTTGGACTTGACTTCAAGGAGTTCAGCCTTGGGAAGATAGGGTGCTGCGGTTTTCTGAGCGACCGTGATTTTTCCGCTAACAGCAACAGAGCCACCCTCACTGATTAGAAATTCTCCTGTCTTGTCCGAAATAGTGACAGTAAGCTTGACAGTGCCTGGAAAAAATATCAAAGATTTCCTTTCAAACTAAAACTCTTGAGAAAATTGAAGGTTTTTTAAAAAGTTTTTGTTTTACCTTCCTTTGGAAGAACCGTGGCTCTCTCGAATCGGACATTTTCAAAAGTGACTGGTACCTCCATGTATGGTTTACCATGGAGGCTCGCAAATTTCTTCCAGACGAGAACCAAGTAGCCAGTGGCAGGATAAAGAACACGCCCATCGATGTTATGACCCTCAATAAATGAGTCAGTTTCTTTGTTCAGCGAAACTTCGACAGTGGATTCCCCAGCTCCACTCGAATTCTATATTTTCAAACACAAGTTTTTAGTCTCCTAATCTCCGTCAAAACATTTCCTCGAAAAATTTAAAAAAAAAAAAAAAAAAAATTCAAGAAAAAAAAATCAAACTTTTTTCTTAAAACAGTTAAAACCCAGCAATTTTATTCATTGACAGTTTTTTTTCTTTCCCAACTTTGTTTTCTTTTTGGGAAAAAGTATCCTTTCTTGCTAAATAAATTTTTTTTCTAAGAATTTCTTCTTTTCCGAAAAACTGATTTCAAGATTGTTATTTTTAACAAAAATTCTTTTCTTTTCTTTTTAAAAAATACGAGCAATACCAAGGTTCCTTGACAACCAAAATAAGGGCTGTAAACAGGTTGTGTCATAACTCGACTTTTTGAAAATAACAAAAAAAAAGTCAAAAAACAAACGAGATCCCTGTCGAAAAACTGATTTCAAGATTGTTATTTTTAACAAAAATTCTTTTCTTTTCTTTTTAAAACATACGAGCAATACATAGTATAGTAGGGTAGTAATCAATAGATTTTTTTGAACGTTTAAAACAAAAAATACCCTCGTTTTCTTTAAGCAAAAGTAAATAACTAGGTTTATATTTTTTTGAGATCAAGCTGCCTCAAGTAAAAAAAAATCTTGAGCTTTGAAATTCAGAATTAAATTCTTTTAAATCGCTTCTAACTCATGAGTTAAATTTTTAGATTGACGGATAATTCTAGCTCCAAAATAAATTAAATGGCGCAGAGGCTTATCATGAGCTGGAAGTTTTATGCTAAAGTGTATCGTTAAATTACAATGTTCTAGAGCTTGGAATTTTGTGTTTCGGATTTTTACTTACGAATAAGTAGTCTGGAAGTGGATGTGTTTGACTATGATCCCATTTGATGAGTGGTGCAATCATAGGTGTCTCGACGGAGACTGGAAACTCAACCTCCGGATAAAGTGGTGCAAGGTTGACATTGTAACCAAATTGGTAGAGTTTTCCAACTGCCGTCAAAAATTGCTTCATATTGTTTCCACTGTCCTTACGAATGAGTCCAAGGACGTTGACCGTTGGAGGAAGGGACTTCTTGAGGCTTGAGACAAAGAGCGCATGGGCGGATACCTCGAGTACTACGGCATTAGCAGGAATATGCTGGACGGTCGTGTGGAAGAGTACAGGGGAGGCCATGTTGTTGATGACGTACTCTGCGTTTCCCATCGGCTTTTCCCAATCCTCCTCTCGACGTGATGAGCTGACCCACCTGGAGGATCGCGGAGTCGTGTTTACAACAATTCCTCTGGTGTGTGCTTCAAATGTTGGAAGGATTGGAGCGAGGTAGGGACTATGGTAAGCAACTCCCCCTGTCTGTACAAAGCGGGCAAAAATACCCTCAGCCTTGAGCTCTTCAATGAACCCCTTGATTTTCTCTAATGGACCAGAAACTGTGACGCTCCTCTCAGCGTTGTGACAGGCTGGGAAGACTCCTTGAGGGCAGCGAGCAGTGGCTTCTTCCCATGTTAGTCCAACAGCAGCCATTCCACCTCCATTGCACTTCAGGACGCACTCATCCTTGAAAAAGTAGCAAATCAAAGCATCTCGCTGGCTGATGACTCCATCAATGTAAGCACACATGAGTTCTCCTAGAATTCAGATAAAAATTCATTTTTACAAACTTGGGAATATGCGGATTCCACGTAAGAGAATTCGTATGAGTTGGAGCTCACCCGCAGAGTGTCCGATGAATCCATCTGCTTTCACACCGATTGCTGTGAGCATGTCAATCAAGGCCACCTGGGATCAACAGAATCAAATCTTTTAGCTTATATTTTTCATAAACCATTAATATCCTCAGGAATCCAGTTTTTCGAACTTTTGGGGGGATTTTGAGTCGGGTTTAGGTTTTTTGAATTCGGCACACCATCCGGAGGAACATTTAACTTTGTGTCTACCTCTGACGGGACTGGATTCTGGAAAAGTTATGCCTTCCTCCGAAAGGGACGCGTATGAAAACTGCATGCCCCAATTACACTGCTACTGTTTTGATAATGGTGAATTAGGATTTAATTTTAATTAATCAAATACTTGATGGGCCTGATTCTAATGAATTATTTTTCTGCAACCTACCGTGATGAAATAATCATATTATAGTTTCGATCAACTTTCCAAAAACAAAATTACGAAGGGAAGGGCATGCCTGAAATGGAAATGCGGCGCATGCGTTTAGAAAATCTAAAGGCTTACCCCCATTGCCACGAAGCAAGTACCCATGTGCTTGTCAAGAAGAGAATCTTCTCCCTTGAGTAAAATATGCATTAGGTCCATTCCAAGGGGTAGAAGGATTTCATGTGATTTCTGAATGGACTCTGCAAACATTGGAATCTCCATCAGGTCGTTGGTCATTCCCCTCCAAAGTGTTCCCATTCCAGAAAATACGAACCAGAGTGGCGGGGTTTCCGTTGGAACTTCCTGATTATTCATCAAAAAAAAAATTAACTTCTGGAAATTGGAAATTTTTTTCTGAATATTACTCATTCTCACCTGGACGTCGACGACGGGAGCTTCTCCTTCGGTGAGTACTGCGTAGCCGCGGTAGTCGTGACCCGGGGTAGTAACCTCAGAAATTTTTTGGATTAGCCTTTCGAATTCGAAGTTTCGGGGCATCTGGGTAATCTGGAGAGTAGTAAATTTAAAATTCAGGAAAAATTAAAAAAATTTTAAAAACAGAATTAAAAAAATATTACAAATTCTTAAAAGTTTTAAATTTTGAAAGCGACTATGTTGCGTCGTACCTTGGAGAGGGCGTAGCTGACTGCCTCTTCTGTTCTGCCAGCAAAAGGTAGGAGGACAGGGGCCTTTGGAATCTCAACCGGAAATCCTCTCTTCTCATTTGCCTGGATGATGACGTGGATGTTTGAGCCGCCAAGCCCAGTAGAATTCACACCCACGAGTTTTCCAGTCACAGGCAAATTTTCATTGACTACACGAATCCGTCCATCGGACAAAGCTGGGATATTCGGGTTCGGTGTTTTGAAATGCAAGTTCTGTGGCATTGTGCCGTATTTGAGAGCGAGAGCGACTTTTGAGACGGCGCAGAGTGCTGCAGCTGGCTCACCATGCCCCATGTTACTCTTTGTAGCACCGATAAGAAGTGGTGCTCCAGCTGGGCGACCAGGTGTAAAAACCTCAGTAATTGCATTAACTTCTTGAGGATCTGGAGTCAAAAATAAACAGTGCAAACACTGGTGTACGTAATAGCGCGAGCGAGCATTCTGTAATTTTTATGAATTTTGGACATTTTCTGTAATTTTTATGAATTTCGGACGTTTTCTCTAATTTTTATGAATTATATGGCGTACTGGGTATATATGGGGGTGTACTGGGTGTATATGGCATACATGTACGTACACACATATGCACATATGCCCCATAAGATCATATGGACCAAAAATCGAAAATTTTTAAAACTTGACCGATCGCTATAAAATTTCTTTACACAAAATCCGGCAACCTAAGGAACTCTCATACAAAATTTCAAGTCAATCTGAAGAACGGTTGCTGAGAAAAGTGAGCCCAAAGCGCACGGCCGGACAGACTAACACAGGGAAATGCATGAGTAGCTCGCGCTATTAATAATCAAATCTCAAAATTAAAATTTGTATATATTTTAAGTTTATTTGATCAAATTTACCTCCGGCTTCAGTCCCAGTGCCATGGGGCTCAACGTAGAAGACATCCAACGGGTTCACGCCGGATTCAGCGTACGTGGCTTCAAGGAGCTTCTGCTGGACTGCTCCAGAAGGATAAGAGACACCTTTGACCTTGTAACCGTCGGTATTCGTTTTTGAATGGATCAGAGTCCCGTAGGATCGCCGTGCGACGTCCTTTTTCTGAATGAAAAGAGAGACAATGGCTTCACTTCTCACAAATCCATTTCCTGAAAAAAAAATTATAACATCGAAATTCAGATTTTTCCTTTTTTCAACAAAAAAAAAAGTATATTGTTGGCAAAAATCGAAAACAGAATTTTTAACCGACCGAAGCAAAAAACAAATCATCTTTATGTGAAAGAAGCGAGAAAAATACTTTTTCCCAGTACTGGACGTCAACTAGTCAAATGATTTTAAGTCACGCATATTCCCAGGCA
>JABASM010001875.1:0-12693 GCA_019776545.1 Brachystomella parvula | reverse complement strand
GTACCCATGAGATCCCACGTAGTTGGTGGGGACTTTTGGAGCGAATTGGAGGGTACCCATAAGATCCCACGTAGTAGGTGGGGAATTTTGGAGGGTACCCATGAGATCCCACGTAGTTGGTGGGGACTTTTTGAGCGAATTGGAGGGTACCCATGAGATCCCACGTAGTTGGTGGGGACTTTTGGAGCGAATTGGAGGGTACCCATGAGATCCCACGTAGTAGGTGGGGAATTTTGGAGGGTACCCATGATGTACCTATGTGTCGGTCGGCTTTTGGGACGCTGTGCGATGGGTACCCATGACGGACCCATGGGTACCAGGGTACCCATGGAACGGCAGATACCCCAATTTCCTTTGCATTAGCCAACGAGAAGCATAGAGGTATTCATCGATTTCTATAATTAAATCATCTGTTTTGCACTGGTAAGTTTCGCTGGTATGCACTTGACTGGATATGCGAAGGGGATTCGCGCGGCTGCTTTTTGCTTTAAAAGGAAAACAAGATTTCCGCGAAACCCTCTAGACTCTCTAAAATTCAGACTTTCATAGTAATTTCTTGGGACAAGTACACAACCAACCTTTTTAGCGGCGGTGGGATCTGTTTTAATATTAATTTTATTGGCGCGTTTCCTTCTTCCCTCGAATAACACATTTCTCCCATCAATCCATTCTTCTATCCGAGAAGACAAAAAGTTGAGTTTTTTTTTCTTCTTTTAACTCTGGCAGGCTCATTCATGAAGTGACACTCAACGAGAACTCATTTATTTTACTTATCTCCTAAAGAGGGATGAATCGGATGATAGGAAGTAAAGGAAGATTTACTACTTACAGAATTATTGACTGGGTGGGAACACTTTTCCTTTTCAATGAAGAGCGTGGGGGTAGGGGGTGGGATGACGGTCCAGTTTTTCTTTCTTTTTTTTGTATGATTGCAGAATCGCGACTTCTTCATCTTTGCTTTTCTTATTATTCCAGTCTAGTTATTTAACCCTGACGCCAATTGTGTGTAAACTTTGAATGTCTTCCTTAAGCCAGTTTAATTGACACCGTGGATCAGGTGGTCCTCAATCATACGATTCTCTACACGTAAAAAATATATCATGAGCGTTAAAAGCCTCTGTTTAAGCTGTAACACGGGTCGAAAACTTTCCGGGATGCTAAAACCTTGCTTGCATCGTCATTTCCGGTGCGACGGCTGGCTATCTTATCAGCGTTAGCTTAACCAGCTTCGAAAGTAAAAGCATGAAGAACTCGTTGATGCATTTTTAGCTGTTCCTGGAATAGTCAAAGGAAAAGAATGACACGATACTAATTGAGATATCTTTTAGCCTAAAAAGGGTCTCATAGCACCCTTCGCAATGTTGCGCTAACTATTGAGTAGGCATTCATCCAGTATTGATGGCGTATCAATGAATTCTGTGCTTCTCCCCAGTTTTGTAGTGAACAATGCATGGGAATCTAAAGTAAGAGATGGGAGAGCAGGATTCGAATCTTCTTATTTTCAAGACATCTTGCTGTGTTTGGGGAAAGGTTAGGAATAGGAGACAGGGTCGTTCCAGTCGTTTCCCTTAAATCTCCACTCCCTGTCCGATTTCTTTCTAAAGACGTCGTAGAGAGGACAAAATGAAAGAGGGACCACTTGGTTGAGTTCCATGGGAAGATGATATTGATGGGTTCATCTATCTTCCGAAGAAGACAAAACTGTTTCTTTCTTGAACCTTTTGGAAATGGCTAGTCTGACAAGCTGACAACTCTAGTCACCTTTCTTCAACACTTCCCCACCCTTGCCTTTTATTTCGTCGGAAGAGTCACCATCGGCCTTACATTCGGTTCGGTTCAGAGCTGAAATCTCAAATCCGAACTAGCCATCCCTAAGTTGATTTCAAATTTTTCTTTGAATCCGTATTTCTAGAATCCAAGAAATCTCTTCATTTTGGATCTTGAGCTTTCACAATAATGTAAAGGTGGGAGAGCACCTCCTCCTTCCTGGATACTAAAGTGTCTCAAAAAATGGGCAAGACACCCTGGGACGTAATGGAATAGGACGACAGACAGAAGTACTAAAATGATTTACAAAAAGAATGTTTTTACAGGAGAATCCCCAAAAACTGGTTTTTTTCTGAATGAATAAAGTAAAAAGTTATTGTCGTAGTGTGGATGTGGGTGACAAATGGCTGAGCTTCCAATTACTAATTGTCGTGTTACTTGTTCCTTTCTTTCGGAATCCCAGGTGGAAGATTATTGGCTCTCTGCCTTTTGAGTGGAATTGGACGGAGGGCAAAGTCCCATAAAGACTTAAATAGGTCATCAAATCGGTGGTTTCTACGTCTTTTAATCTTCTTATGGGGAACTTTTGGTGTGTAACGATCCGGGGAAAGCCTGGAGAAAATCCTTTTCTTGTTTTAATTTCTTCTATCCTTTTCTCTTTCTCTACAAGGAGAAAGTATTCTAACCTGATCATCAGTGAAGTCATTCTACTACTAGACGGAAGAAACATGGCTACAGCAGAATTGGATCTTCTGGAATTTATGAGAAGTCCAGAGGGAGGAGGATGAGAATTATTATATTACTGTAGCCAGTACTATGCTCTATACTCTCGGCCCAATATCTCTCTCCTTTGAAAACTGGAGAAATCCAATCTATTAATGCTTATGAGATCCTTATTATTTATACTTGGGTCTGAGAATTTTTCGTTTCAATACTTGTGATTAGTTTTTATTTTATTTTTTCGAATTTCTAATTCAGCGAGGCAGGAGGGCTAGAAGAGAGAGTGAAAAATTCCTTGAGCAGACGGAAGGGCCCTGGAAACGCCTGAGGACCTCCCTTCGTTGTTTCTGGATCCTACGTTTTCAAGTCTACCTGCTCTCCACTGAGGGAACCATATACCTCCTGGGAATCCTGTATTTTTTCTCCCTTGAGAACGCCGTCCTTTTGTTAAAGACTACTAACATCCAAGTGGAAATTCCTTCCTTGCTCTTTTTTATTCTTCATTCTTGAAAAGATGAAGCTTAGTACAGTGTACAGTGGTATGTGTATATGGAGGTAGTTGGATGAGATGGTGACCGGGGCAGAGAACTTACGGGACTCTTTTCTCTAGCTCTCTCCGTGCATCTCTCCTCATTGCCAAGCTCTCCTGCGGGAGATCCTCGTCTCACACACACTCACTCTTCAGTATTTGGGTAGGGCTCAGAAGGTGCAGCGGTTCTCACGTTCCTTTCTCCTCATCTGCAGCAATTGGTGAATTGAATTCTTTCGCCCTAATCTCCCTACGTGAGCAGCGGATAATTTTTTTCTCTTCTTTGGCTGGAGGATTGAGGCCAGAGTTCTTCTTATTGGATTTGGATTATTTCTAGAGAAGATAGGATTTTTTCGGTGTAATGTGAACTTGCCCTACTAGTTATTGTTTCACTATTGGCATCGGCAGTAGTGAAGCATATGTGATATTGGGTAGTGCAACCTTTGGTAAATCCTGCTGCTAGAAATACAGAAAGTGCTGGGGATTGAAATCACTGAAGATACCAATGGATTTTGCCTCCTTTGAAAACGGTGGAGTGCATTGATTGGACTCATAGTGAGGAAAAACAAATAGTGAAAAAAAAATTCATGTGATGAAATAGAAGGATTTGCTCTTTCGGAGGATTAATTATTTATCTCTGTAGTGTTGGGAGTGGCTGGTTAAAATGTTCTCGTCGATTCCTTACATTAACAACGGTAAGTTGTCTTCTCTGATCTTGTCTTCAATGGAATAAAAAAAATCCTTGGAGCGAACTGTTAAAATATGATCCAGGGTTCGATGAGAAGTCAGCGTTGAGCTGGAATAGACTAGTATTATTACTAAGTATTTTCCTTCTACTTTACTGTAGTATTACCTATAGCTATAGGATAGGAAGGACTTCAGGCTGCAGTTTTTAAACTTCAGTAGTACCGCTCCAGCGTTTTTATTTTTGTAGATAAGCTTGGTAATAGGGAAATCAAGCATGTCATTTCCGGAAGCGAGAGGATGACAATCCCCGTGAAGTTTTGAAAGATGATTCAGTTTCCTTTCCACCCATCATTTTACATGGATCATGGCGTCGCGTGGATACAATGTAGTAGGGAATCCTCTCCTGCAGATGTGAAGTGTGTACACTGAGAACTTATATCGTAAAATGACGACAAGGAGTCTCTTCTTCTATGGCTTGAAGTCGATGATCTTTGAATATAATCAATTGGGGCTGTGGTGGACACGCTAAGGCTATATTCTTGCACACCCTCTTGACTCTGGCTTGAGTCTTTAATATTAGGTGAAGGGTTGGGCTCCGCTGGGCTGGCTCTGCTGTGAAGACACTTAAGTCAACTTGACTAACTCGTGCGTATTTAAGTCCTGAGAATCTTGAGTGAGGGAGTGAGAAGTATGTGGTTCGGTGAAACAATTAGAAGCCATTAAAATTAGAAACATTATCATCATCATTATGCGAGGCGGATGGTGGTTTCTCAACTTTACATCTGCTCCTTCGTCTCAGTGACTCGGAAGAAATAAGCCAGTGGAAGAAATGCAGAAAGAAAAAAAAACGTAAAGATAGTAAGACTAGTATAAAAGAGCTGCTGGACCGGTTTCGGATTTCGTTCTTCCTTTTTCATCTGTCTGATTCTGACTCCCTTCGTTCCTTCCTTCCCTCGTCACAGTCTTGGATTCGAACTAACTTAGCGAAGTCTTGAGTTTTTAGGAAAATGAAGCCTGAGGAAGACGCCTCTTCCCCTTATAGCGTGCCTACGTTGAATGTATCCTTTTGTTCTGCATGGAGGTGTGTGCTTACACAGGTTGATTGATAGGGAGAAGTAGGTAAGTGTGAAGATAATTAGGGGTTTACTTCCTCTTCTGTCCAAATAACTACAAACTTTCCGGCTGCTGGAAATGTTCTTTTAGCAGGCAGGCAACTAGGCTATCACTCGGAAACAAAGGAAACCCTATCAATTAGGCCTGGAAGAAATTTAATAAGTCTCAGTTATTTCTAGGAATAAATTAAAATGAAATTCACGAATTCTGAATTCTTCAACTTTGGAAATTGTATTCAAAGATTCCGTGGCTTTTCTAAGCTTATCTTTTCTGATCGAAGGATTTAGTAGTAGGAGATGTTTCTCTGATATCTGACAGTTGAGTCATTTTGTGATCCTCTTCAAAATCTCGTTGTTTCCATATAAGAGGTTCATAGAAGATTCCTCACATGGAATAATTTCCTGAGGATGAAATTGAATCAATTTCTCCTGGAGAACATCTGCCCTTCTCCCTAGCTCCTGAAGGATGCAGGCTATAGGTGCCTTTAAAAATCTTTAACGACCTTGTTAGTACCTCCGTACATAGGAAGTACTCCTACGAGAACAGAAGAGTGAAGAACAACCCATCATCCCCATTCATTATTATAAATGGTCAATAGAATGCGAGCAAGAAGAGACAGATGGATTCCGAGCTTCAGTCCTGTCGGAAAGTACTCAAGGGGTCTTTTATAAATAAAATCCAAGAATCGGTCACTGGGTCCTCAAATAAAAGCTATGCATCATCCATTTCAACAATTGACTGACAGCGCAGTAGTAAAGGACATCCAGGATTTGGAGGGGTATCAAAGTGCTGAGTTCATTAAATGCAAAATGAGCTTTGATTCATCAATGACCCGATCACAAGCAGAGCTTTCATCCTCAGTTACAAAGTGGAAAGTCAAAACGTCAAAAGGCACATCTGGGTTTTTGTTTGCGATTTTTAGAATCTGTTTCTGGGAAAGTTTAGTTTTTGACGCTGCTCTGAATGTATCCTTTACATCCAAAAAATTATGGGATTGATGAGAGGGTTGAGATGCTGGAGTTTTCTAGTTTATTAGTGGTTGAGCTATAATCCGAATTTCCGTTACGGAAGGTAAAATAAATTCCTGCTTTCCCTTCACCAAGAAACACACGTGGAAACAATTTCTTTGAGAATGTGGAAAGTTAGGGGAAGGATCTGCTCCGGTGACATGAACTGTGAATGGGGTTTGGCTAGCATCATCATCAAGCATCGAGCATCCTCTTCTCTCCTTCCTTTCTCTTCTAAAGTACTCTAGTGATTCTGAAAGAGAGAAGAAGGATAAGAAGGATAGGCTAGAGAAAGGGGGAAAGTTCTTATTTTTTTTTTTTTTTTTGTATATAAGTATAAAAGACTTCCACTGCTCGCTACTTGACTTTTTTCTTTCTACATTTGATGATGGTTGGTTTCTGGGCTGAGGTACACACTTGAAACTTGATCCATTCTCCACAACAAAACCAGAGGAATTGAATAACTTGGAGTTGTTGAGGAAAAGAGATGAGAACGTTTTTCCTTCAAGTTAAATAAGTTTTTTTTTTCTTCCTAATAATGTTTTATTCCAAGGAGAATAGGAAATTGAGTAGATTCAAAACAAAGTAGGATTTCCGTTTCTTCTTTAAGTGATATCTTTCCCCGCAAACTTAATACAAAATCCCCCAAATTAAGGAACTAGAGGAATCTGGGGGTTGATTGAGTAGAGAGCATAATTTTTCAATTTGTTTGATGGCTAACTTGGATCTTTGGCATAAGAATGGATATTACTTTTTTCCTCCCGTTTTTTTTTGTCTACTTACTTTCGAGTTTAACTTTCTCTCTATGTAAGAGAAAGAGAAAGAAGAGATTTTGAGAGTATTGGCTTGGTGTTGTGGTGTTGTGGGAAGGAATTATTGATTGAGAGACTCAACAACATCTGTGAATTTCATCTCTAGATTTTCACTTCCAACTTTTTTAAGGGTGAATGGATTTTCTACTGAATTCTTAAAGGAGCTTCTTTTTTTTTTCATTTTGATTTTACCTCATTTTTGGTTAAAATTGATGTTTGCAAGTCTGTCGAAAGGAAGGGAAATAAAAGATTTAGGTCCGCATGGCTTGAAAATTTTATGATAGAAATCTTCCAGCCTCGTAATTAAGAATGTAGTAATGTCTGAGAGCGTGGTGTTAAGGGAGTTTAAAGTTGAAATCAACAGAAATAGAATTTTGAATATCTGTCAGCTCAATATCGCAGGCGATACTAATTCTGAAAACCATGCGGATCTCCAGGCAAGTTCTTAGACATGATCCTTTTTTTTATTTTGACAAAATTAGCTTTTCTCAAGTTGGGTGAAGGACGAACTGGTGAAAGCATGTGTGTGCGAGTGAGTGAGTGGAGGGCTAAAAGGGATTTGAGTCTTATGACTCTGAGAGATGATGAATACAGATTGTCAGACTGTATTCAGTGGGAAGTGAAAGTGGAACTCCCTTTCTCATGCTTCTGGAAGAGTGATTTGAAGGAAGTCTTCTTTTTCTTCTTTTCCAGTCCCATTGTCTCTTCCATTATCTTTCGGAAGGAATTGGGTTATAGTTCCACTTGACTCTGAAAGAATCCATACTTCCTTTTGTATTTACTTTTTTTTTTGGTATGGAGTGGCTGGCAAAAGAGCATAATGAGTCTGTTGGTTCCTCCCTTCATCATCTCTCGAGAATTAGAAAATAATAATAGATAACAATGAAAATGAGTCTCTGAGCAAAGGAGTGCATCCAAGCCCTCTCCTCTGTTCTTAAGGTAAAAAAGGATTGAATAATTTTCAAAGTCCTATGAGTCTTCCTAGAAATCGGGGAATGATTAATGGTGGCTCATTAGTGTGACATGTGTATGTGTGTGTGAGGGAGAGGGGGATGATGGTGACGTGGGTGGGTAAATGTATTATGCATACTTGCTCTGATATACGAAGAAGGAACAACAACAATAAGTACCCGCTGTCTTTCTCTTTGTGTATGCAAAAGGATATTTCTATTGTAGTCTTTCTCCTTTATTTATTTATGCAGAAGAGGGCATAAGAGCATGGATCTCTTCCTGCGCGCGCTGAGGAAGAAAAATTTTAGTTATGGCGAATTTAGGATCCATTTCTCCTAGTAGTCGAGTCTAATGTATTACAGACTTGGACTCCCTTTTTTCTTCTTGGAATGCGGCTCGTTGCCATAATGCTAAAAGGTTAACTCAATCAATTCATCATACTCACAAAGAACCTCTTTCTTCTTTTGTATCTTTCAGGAAGTGGTAAATTCGTGGCGTAAGGAGAGAAGTCCATGACGACGAAAATGACGACGGAGGGGTTCTCATCCTCGTCGTCCTCATCTGGCTCAGTCCTACTCCTCATGCTCGTCTTCATACTTTCGATACTCGTACCCATCGAATATGCAGAAGGTAAGAATAAATCGGTGACAGGTGAAAATCTCAAATACGTGAAAATCTCAAATAGGTGAAAATCTCAAATGGGTGAAAATCTCAAATGTGAAAATCTCAAATGTAAAAATCTCAAATAGGTGAATATCTCAAATGTGAAAATTAGAATTTTGCAGTTGAGTTTGAAGAACCCTGGGCTTGCTAAAATCTAGTGCCACTTTTGCCTGTAAAAGGAACAGTGCTTTAGAACTTTGTGCTGTTGAATTTTCATGGATTGTTGTAATGCTACACAAAGCCAATGTCACATTGGCACTGGCTTCGAAGGCTTCGAAGGTTCGTTCAACTCAACACCTACGCTTGGAAGCCAGTGCGAGTGTGACCTTTGCATAGCATGACAACAACCCATGAAAATGCAACAACTCAAAGTTCTAAAGCGCTGCTCCTTAATTTATACGGAAAAGTGGCACTAGATTTTAGGAAGCACGCACAGGGTCATTCAAACTCAACTTCAAAATTCTAATTTTGATATTTATTTGAGATTTTCACATTTGAGATTTTCACCCATTTGAGATTTTCACGTATTTGAGATTTTCACGTATTTGAGATTTTCACATTTGAGACTTTCGCATTTGAGATTTTTGTTTTTGAGATTTTCACATGGAACCCTTTAAACTATTAAGAAAGAGTAGAAAGATGAAAAGCTGAGTTAATTAATTGAAATAAGCTCTATAACGCTAATATCCTTCAATTTTTCTCAAGAAAACAGTATTTTGAAGTAAATTTCACTAGAAAGAAATTAAGTAAATTGAAACTTACTTAATTAAAGTTTGTTCATTGGGCTTCGCCACGTCAAAGAATAAACTGATTGATTGATTGATTAAAGTTTGGCCGCGCTCGACTCTGGATTTATTTGCACTTGTTTTTCGAAATATTAAGGTATTGTATAAACATTTTTGACTATAAAAAGTTACGCTGACACGTCCGACCCTCAAGCTGGTTTGGCTCTGGGTAACATATTGGCGAAGCCAGTTAAAGGCAGGGTCGCAGGGAGTTGAAACTTGGTAGTATTGTAGTACACATACTGGGCTATCAGTAGCCTAAGTTTCACCAATACGCACCTCTTAGTTCCCTGGTTACAGGGCATTCACTTGGCAACGGCGAATTTTGAAAACTGAGGTGGGCAGAAAATAGGGAAGGCAGGCTCGCATAGGGTTGAAATTCGGCACAGGTGTAGCAGACACACTTGCCTACCTATAGCCCAATACGCACCTCTTAGTTCCTAATGCCCATATATGGACATGACCATATATGGTCATGGCGGACGGACGGACGGCCGGCTCTACTGATTCCATGATCCTCATCGCTTAACAGCTTGAGGGTAAAAAGTAGATCTGCGATGATTGACGAAGCTATGACCATACATGCATGGGCAATTTTTAAAAATTCAATTTTCAACTCAAAGTACCTTTACCCTGCCCCTCTGCTTTCAAGAGCTATTTTGTGACTCTGGACTGCTTAAGCATTTTTGTTCTCACAAGCTGACTGAAAAAGAGCCTTCTAGTCCAACCGAGATTCCCACTAAGTATCTTCGACGTTGACCGAATGAAATGATGATGATAATAAAGACATTCACCAGGGGACTCCGCTTCCTCACGATAATCAGCCAAGTCTCGTTGAGGGAGCTAAAAAGTTTTGTGCCTCTCAGGTACTCCTAAAAAAAAATCAAGCTCTTCCCTACTTCTTCACTGCGATCCTGCCCTGGCATCTTTCATACTCACTACATCTAGGCCACCGACCCACAGCCACCACTGACAAAGAAAATTGCAGCATGACGGAAATTTTTTAGAGGAAAACTTTGTAATGACAGAGGTAGAGGAGTTGCATGGAATAGGGGAGGGTAACCGAGTGGAGGGAAGGTCTTCTCTGTATCACGTCCATAAAATGAATAACTGAAGAGGATCCTGGTCCTGGAGAGAGGCTTCAACTCCAGGCAGTGCCTAAGAGATTTAGGAGAAAGTCTAAGCCACAGAGTATGGAAAAGGAGCTAAAGAGTGAGCTTTATGAAAATATTTTTCTCGTATGAGTAGAGCCATTTAGGCATAAGGAGAGAAAAGGCGGATTATTAAAGCAGAGAACCAAAAGATCGCTTACTAATCTCTCCCTGTCAATTACACATGCAAATCTCACGCACGGGCTCGGCTTCCTGGAATTCTTCAACCAAGTACAGAGATGACATTCTCATTCCCTTCCTTCCCCTGTCTTCCCCTTAGCCCGCTTCCCCTAAGAGCGCGTCGAAAATTTTCCCCTAAGACCGCCTCTATTTTTGGCTCATATGTGGTAGCCTATACAAAAAGTTGGTAGCTTTGATTTTCGGAAAGTGTGAGTCACTCAGTGCCTATTTTTTCACTTTTAATTCCCGGACTTAAAGTCCCTGAAAATTCTTAGCCTTATTTTCCGGAAAGTGTGAGTCGCACCGGCGCGTTCGTGACCGGGACTCAAACGACTGACATCATGTTAAGATTGTTAGGTTTTTATACGGATGTCGTAGCCGGTGGAAGCCGCATCGGCGCGTTCGTGGCCGAGACTCAAACGACTGACACCGTGTTAAGATTGTTAGGTTTTTATACGGATGTCGTAGCCGGTGGAAGCCAAACTTGAAACACATTTCTAAATTCGTCATGATGAATTTAAATGCATACCAAGTCGGGCCCCTTGAATTTTATGCTTGCATAGGTTTTGTATAGGCTACCACATATGAGCCAAAAATAGAGGCGTTCTTAGGGGAAAGTTTTTGACGCGCTCTTAGGGCAAGCGGGCTTAAGGGAATAAACCTTCCTTCCTCACCCCAAACCTATGCTTCATTAGCTACTAAGGTCCACAGCCACAGCCTATACTAACCCTACGACTGCAGAGACCAACCTGAGACCAAAACGATTTTCATGTTTTTTTGAGGTTTTAATTTTGTCAAAGCAAAGCTATGGGTGGGGATTAGGAAGAAATCAAAATTGAAACTTAAGTAAAACTCCTCTACGATAATTTTCAAAGTTCTCGGGCTAAATTAGGCAAGTCATAATATGAGTCGAAAAATCTTGGAAACAGTTCAATGGGTTTGAATGTATTTTCCAAGGGAAAAAACTATGATTTTCTGCTCTTTGGATAATGATAGTGATCCCCTACTTTCTCCCTTCTCTCCTTGTTTGACTTTCCGTTTATTTTTATTTATACGGATCCATTACGTATCCCTCCTTTTCCATCACATCAAGTAAGAGATACAGTTTCTTTTTCTAATCCATACTCAAAAAAAAAGAAAAAAAACGGAGGGAGAAAATGTCCGTCTGCTTCCATTGAAACTCACTCAAGTAGAAAAGTAGCTGGACCATTGGCCATTATGAATTCCATGTTCACAGTTTTAGTATCAATTCTCCTTGATTCTCATCTTCTGACTGAGAAGAAGACTGTAGCTGAGTGATGAGCTTCATTTGCTTCTTTAGTGGGGATAGGATTGGAGTAGGAGTAATAATACTAAAGGATTTGGAGATGAAGAGAAAACTTGAATCTTTTCTGATGAATACTTTCATGTAGAATAATTCATCAGGATCTCATTTGATAAGGAGATAGATGAACTCTTCGTTTTCCTAATGATAAAATTTGATAAATGAATCCAATTCCCAGAAAAACTTTTCCCACGAACATAAAACTGAGGAAGCAGTAGTAGTAAGGTTTAACCGATGGCAGGTGAAAATCGCCAGTCTGAAAACCCCCAGCGTGAAAATTCTCTCTAAAATTTATAGGTGGACGAGTCCGCGTCAACATGACCGCTTGGCTACCCTTACGTGTCCAACATGACAGGGCAGCCATGGAATAAACTGCTTCCGATACTACCATGAAATGTCCATGTTGACATAGCCACCCTGACCTGATCATCTTGACATTTCTACTTTGGCATGTCTACCCTGACATGCTCATCTTAACGATGCCAACGTTAACTTGACGACCCTGATGTGGCTACCTTGACATGGCTGGTCAGAAATGACTACCTTGACACAACTGCATGTAACAGCACCAGAACTGTAAAAAGTAACAAAATAAAAAAACTCAAATTAATCTTATACCGTACGATTGATTAGTGTCGCGATAGCGGCCACCCACACAAACCCGTGTCGCTTGCACTGTTCTCAGATCGAGTGTTGATGGACTCGATTTTTTGTACTAATTGGTCGACTCGATCCGGCAGAGGTTCGACGAATTCGCCCAATGCTAATCAAATGGGAACGGTCGACTAGTCGATTCGACGGTTCGACGGGTTTGACCAATTAGTACCAAATCGAGCCCATCGACACTCGATCTGAGAACAGTGGTCGCCCGTTCTTTCCCCTTATTCTTTTGTACGGCGCTCAGTCTCACTCTGTCCCTTCCCACTTTCACTTCCGCCAGGGCGATCAAAAAAGTGAGTGGGCGACACGGGTTTGTGTGGTTGTGAGCGGGTGGCCGCTATCGC
>JABASM010001873.1:0-12696 GCA_019776545.1 Brachystomella parvula | reverse complement strand
AACAAATTCGAATTCGAGCTTTTTTGAATTTGACCGCAAGTCCGAACGTTTGGTTATCGGTCGTACTTGAATTTCGAATGCTGTGAATTCCTGCTTTTTAAAATTGTGCTCGAATTTAGAATGCTTTGATTTCGGGGATTGAAAATCAAAAACTTTCGAATCCAATTCTGGAAATGGAAATCCAGCACGAGTTTTGGCTTGGAATTCCATTTTTCTGCTCGAACTTAAAAACGAATTCGAATCATTTGAGAATTCCACGTTTTAGATTCCAGGCTGAATAGTGCATGCCTGAAATCTAGTAGGCTACTGATAACAGAGATTTTTTCAATTAATTTCTAGAGGCGTGTAGCTGGACAAGGATGATGAGATAAGACAGCGAGAACCCCAAAACCTGGAAGAAATATTTCAAAATTATTCCTTGAATTTTAAATGTGCGTTTGCAATTTTTTTACTCCTGAGATCATAGAGTGATCAGAGTCAAAGAATCCCCATGCGGATAACTTCCATTTCCATTCCAGGAATCGTTCAACGACCTCGAGAAACTGAGTTTTAATTTTTTGATTCGGAATTAGGGACACCAGGATTTTTAATCGTATTTTTCCATCAAGGATCTGAAAATCAAATTAAAAAATTAGAATTCAGTTTTCAAAAATCCTGTCAAAATTAATTGGTATTGCTAACCTGGGAATGAATTTGGTGACCTATATGAATAATATAAAATTGGAGAAAACTAAAGAGGCAGCAAAGGACGCCGAAAATTTCCGAGTACGGCCCAGACCGGTAAACAGCAATAAAACTTATTGCCTGAATCAGTCCAATCAGGTTTCCGATTATAATTCCAAAAATAAGTGGTCCGATAGCAGAATTAGTCAAATTAAAAATATGGAAAATACATCGCAACTCCAACTCAAGGGATTCCTTAGCTTGAGGTTTGTAAGGAAAACTTTGCTTCTGATGTTTCTCAAGATTTTCAGTACACTTCGAAAGAAAGTTAGAGAGAATGGCTGTAGAAAATTTTAAAATCGTCAAAACGTATGTGAAGGATACGTAAAATGTAAGAAATAGAGGTAAGATCATAAAAGTGCTAAAAATTGTGCTTGGGATATTATGGCCCAGGAGCTTCATAGTCCAAGTCTCTTCTCCCTCGTACCGGAAGAGGTTGAAAAGGGATAACCCTCCAGCCAGCACCAAAATCACCACGGTGAGGAGCGTTTCAAAGCATGTCAGCTTCTGCTTTGATTTTGGAAAAAACTGATGAGCTCCATTCTCCAGGAGAATCAGAAGCTGATTAATCCGATTTTTGTTAAACCAAATATAAAATCGAAGGAAATATATAAAGATTAAGAACAGGGTATGAAATGTTGCAGAAATAATATTTTCAAATCGAGATTTTCCAATGTTGTAACACCTATGAGTACTCAAGTCTAGAAAATGCAAAAATTGGAGTATCTGAAATACAATGCAAAAGAAGGTAGAGATTTTCAGAGAAAGTGAATGAGGCTTCAAGGATTTCCTACCAAGCGGTAGAATAAGCCCTGCAACCCAGCCGAAAAAATATGGCGTTGCTAAAGTGTTCAAGCCCATTTTGCCTAATTTCAGTAAAAATGAAATTCGTTTTATTAGTTTCTGGATCCGTGATTCAAGCTGAAATTCTCTAGGAAAATTGAGCAGGTGTGCAATTTTTCATTTGCACGAGTCCAGCACATTGAGTTTTTCTCGCCACATTTCCTTAATAATTAAACTCAATTGGTTTAATTACAAAAAAGTTGTTGCTCAAAGCGATTTTTAATTTCATTGTGGTTTTGTTTCTTATAGAGGCGCTGACGGGGAAAGTAAACTGCAGCCACCACGGGACTGGAAGCAATAATGGAGAATTCCACGAGTTTCTTCAACAATGAGACTTTACTGAATATTTCTAGGGTGAACACCAGCAAGTACTACATTCGGAATCACGATAGGATAGATACGTTTTGTGATACAAGAGAACCAGGAATGGAGTTCACACATTTTTTAATTTGTGGGCTCATCCAGTCCGTTGTTCACATACTCGGAATAATTGGAAACATTTTTACAGTTTTAGTTCTCATGAAACCAGACTCTCACTCCCCCGTCTATGTATTTTTAAAAGGAGTCATTTGGAGTGATTTATTTATACTATCAATCAACGGATTCACATTCATTTTTCCACAAATTCTGAAATACTGGGGGCTTTCATCAACTTTTACAAATTTTCTGGCCCCTTCAATTGCTCCGTACACGTACCCACTCGTGAACATGGGTAAGTCCAGGATGCTAATAAAAAAAATGGTGCAACGCGCAATGCCTAGCACGCCGCTGGAGGCGAGTTTCGACGGCATTCCGACCATGTTTGTGGTTATGAGGCATTTAAAGGCATTAAGTTATTTTTGCCGCGCTTTGACGGCAGTTAAACAGCATTTTGACAAGAAAATTGAGAATTCTGAAAATTGAAAGTCTTAAAAAGGACAAGGGCAGGACATTTAAGAATCCTTCTCGTGGATTTAAGCAAATCTTTGGCGGGTAGGCAGTACTCATCCAAACCTTTAACTTTCTTATTGGGGCATTGACCTTAAGTGACAAACAGGTTATCAAATGTCAAACCCTTGATTAGATTCGGACATGCGATACGTCAATCAAAAGGCTTTGGTCCCCTGATTCTGAAGAAAAGGCGTACTTGACCCTTTTGATACAAAGCGACCAGGGGTTTTAAATGTCCCGCCTTTAATTTTTTGTGCTCTGTAAGCCATGTTTTTTATCAGAAGTGTCAAATGTTAAATTTTTGAAATCAGTGGACCCGCTTTGGATGCACGCATTGCTTTTTTGTGACCTTAGGAGTTCATCCAAGGTCACAAAGGTCAAAGACCCACTTTATACATACGCTGGAGATATAGGTGACTACTACCTCACCTAGCAAAAGTCTTATTGAAATCCACCAAAAGCGGGAGTGGCAGGGGTCTATTTTATTACCGACCAGCCTGCTCCTTCTAAATTCCTTGAAAAATTTACTTAAAACTCTTAAAAATTTTGAAAAAAGTGGAAAAAGTCGGCTGCCGTCGAAAGACAGGATTTAGTATACATGACTCCGGCATTTCTTAAGTCCTGATTTTCGGCGGCAGCTCACAATTTATAATTTTTTTTTCTAGGCTACACATCCTTAACATATTTCACAGCTTTTCTCATGCTGGACAGATTCGTTGTGATTTGTACTCCGTTTAGTCACCGACGCCTGTGCTCCTTAACTAGGTCATATAAAATCAGCCTTGGAGTGGTCATAGGCTCAGCCATCATTAACCTCCCTAGATTCCTTGAGTATGCCACTGTCGCAGTGGTTAAAGGAAACGGAGAGGTGGCCCTTGACTTAGTACCAGTTTCAGTGATGAGGAATAGGGACTACAGAAAATGGTACTTGTTCGTCACTTGGTTCATGACGCGCTTCGTGATTCCGTACAGCATGATGATCTATTCTGGGGTTCTTGTGCTCCTTAGCGTAAGATAGTTCATCACGTTTTCTTTTTATCTTTGGTTTGATTTGCGTTTTAATTAAATTTTCTGTTTCAAGATTTTCAAATCATTTATTAAGAGGCGAATGCCATCCTCTTCAAAACGACATGAGACAACCATGGCTCAGATGGCAATATTAATTGTCATTCTCTTCCTCTGCTGCAATCTCCCCACGAATTACAGTAGGATTTCCAGAGGGTTCCGGAAATACAAGCCGGAACCAAAGGTTCTCTACACCTCGAACGTACTCCTCGGAATCAACTCTTCAATTAAGTGGGCCATACTCTGCTTGTTCAAAGAAAGATTTCGTACGCATTATTTTCAGCTTATTTCCCTCCCTGTCTCATGCATCCTGGAAATCAAGGGATGGATTACCGGGAGAGGAAATCTTGGAAAGAAAATAACGAGCTTAGAAAGCGGCTTAGATGAAAATGATGAAGAAGAATAAATTTCAATTTTCTACGATTTTAAAACAAAATTAATTTATTCACTATAAAAAAATACATCGTCACTTTTTCACAAATCATTGCAAAAAAGCTAACATCAAAGCTGCCAAAGGACTCGGCACGTTACCAGTAAGATAGATGTCACATGCAAACTTTAAAATACAAAGTGCGAGCTTTACTCGGTTTTTAGCGTAGAGTCGATTGGCGAAGGTCGTTTTTCCAAATTAGAATTGGTTTGACCTTAGGAGGTCACAAAAGGACAGCGCCTTGAACTCACGGATTTGGATAAGTGACGCGTCAACCAAAATCTGTCCATCCCCTGATTACAAAAACACAATAAAGACATTTTAGCGCATCACTTGGTCAACAGAGGCCATTTACTTTTTTGGACTGACCTTCGGCTACCCATGGTGCCATGGTGATTTAGGTGGTGCGTCAAAAACGTCAAGCGCAGTAAGTTTTTGGAATCAGGTAATGGAGAGCTTTCGATTGACGTATCGGTTGTTAAGATCCGTGAGGTCAAGGTCAAAGGTCACTTTAAGTGACCTCCGGAGGTCAAACCTATTCGAATTAGGAAAAGCAACCTTCACTATTGGACTCTGTGCTGAAAACTGAGTTAAGGTCACTATTTGTTGTTAACATGGGTCACCTTTCCTATTGGTAACGTGGCAAGGTCCTTTAGTAGAACAAACAAAAATTCCGAGATGTGTACACGCACTTAAAAAAAATTGTTTTGGACAAAATGAAGCAAGATCAAGATTTACAATTGGCAAAGTCAAACAAATTCTGCTTAGTAATTTTTTATTGAACTGGTTCCGCGAAATTTTGAGGCACGCATTAGCAATTGGCTTGGCATTCCACTAAAATTTACTATTGCTCAATCTTGGAGGAAGTGAGAGATCACATAAGCCCCGTGATAAGATCATTATTATTTAAACGACAGAAACGCCATATCAGGGTTGACCTAAAAATTTCGGAAATGAGAAATCATTGAATAAGCATTAGACCCTCCTTTCCTCTCTAATTGTTACACTCCAGGGTTAATTAGCCTCCATTGTTACATGGTTTGTAGAGTTTAGAGCTCACTCTTCTTTTCAATAGTAGTTTACCCTAAGCAGCTTTTACCTCTCTGTATGATTTACACTACGAAAGAGATTGGAGTGAGCACTGGAAAATGGGAGCCGCTTATTTTAGCACGAGATACGGAATAGCGAAAATTCTCACACTGGTAAGAATTTTTGACAAGACTTAAAGTTTTTTTTTAATTAACTTTTTTGATACTGAAAAATTCAAATCAGATTTTAGGCGCAGTGTCAATAGGAATGACGGCTTACGCCTTTGACCGGGTTTGGAAGGAGGAAGTCTTTATGGGTGTCATCGTTGTATGCTTCGTAGTCTCCGTTCTTTACCTCATTGCCTACATGTTTGTAGAAGATCTGGAGCTACAGACAACAAACAAAGCATTCGTAAGTTTTTTTTTCATTGTTTCCTATTTATTTTTTTTCATTTTTTTCTGTTTCAATTTTTTTTTGATTTTTACTAACGCTTTATTTCAGGACTCTGGTTTTCACTTCCTCGCCGCCTTGCTCCTCCTCGCCAGTTCCAGCCTCATGCTCTACTCCGCTGCGGACTTAAGAAGGGACATTGAGTACTTGTGTTCTGGTGGGATCGACCGTGGGATCCCTTGCATTTATAACGTCTACGACAATTTTGACGATAACAGATTTAATTTTGGGAATGGATTTGGGGGAGGAGGAAATTTGCCACCACAGGGGCAGCCAGGCCCGCTATTACCGCCACCCAGTGTGGAATATGGTCCAAGTGGATATGGGAGGATGAACAATGAGCTCCTGGACGGAAGGTCATTCTTCGGGAATAATTGGCTTTCTTGGCTAAAAAGTTCTAAAGCTCACTTGTTTGAGAAATGTTACGAAATACTTCCAAGGCTGCTCCACTGTAACAGATATTTTGAGCTTAAAATTGCTGCAGGGGTAAGATAGCTCTTTACTTTAAATGTAATTTTGCTGAATTTATCAAGATTTGATGTCAATTTTTAGATCGTGGCTCTCCTCAATGGAATTCTCTATGCCGTTGCCGGTATCATGGTACTTTCTTCCAATTAAGCAACAGCCGGAGAATTTTTTTTTACTAATTTGTTGACATATAACTCAGCACTAACAAATAGAATTTTGTAGTTCTATAGTTGGGTCTAGAATTTAGGCATTTTCTTGACGGGTGTCATACTTGTCTCACCCTGAGAGCCAGAACTCATTGTAAAAATGGCAATTTCGTCCATCCTTCGAGCAAATGGCACTAGCGAATAAATAATCGATATTGCAGCAAGAGCGAAAATAATTTCGGTGTGGGTGGGGTGAGAAAAAGATGCCAGAGTTCTAATTGGCTAGCCAAATACAGCCCCGGATTGGTGTTTCCAAAAACATGGCGTTTATCCTAGCCAATCCGTACCCTCGCTTTATTTTTTCTCTTATCAAGGAAATTACCTTCTTTTGCCGTAGTAACATCAGACTTCTTTTCATAGTATGCATGCATGCAAGAATGTGCCCGGAAAGTTTCAAATTCTTTGTCGAGCCCTCTCAAAAGTCCTTCCCGCTCTTTTTCCCAACTGCTAACCCATGGCTCTCCGAAAGTTTGATAATTTCAGGAATTTTTGGAAGAGGTGTTTACCGAAAAATCTGAAACTTTCAGGGGACACTCTTGCATGGATAAGGAGGTTCAAAGTGCTCGATACACTTTGGTGTCTCTGGACTGACTTTTTGTTTTTCTCTCACTCCTTGGATTCGATTAATGTGCTCATTGGATCTGGAATGCTTGGTAAGAAACAGTGCAAACACTGGTGTACGTAATAGCACGAGCGGAAGTTTTGGACATTTTCTGTAAATTTTATGAATTTTGGACGTTTTATGTAAGTTTTATGAATTTTGGATATTTTCCGTAATGTTTATGAATTTTGAACATTTTCTGTAATTTTTACGATTTTTGGACGTTTTCTCTAATTTTTATGAATTATATAGTGTACTGGGTGTATATAGGGGTGTACTGGGTGTATATGGCATATGTACATACGCACATATGCACCATATGCACACATGCCCCATAAGAACATATGGGCCAAAAATCGAAAATTTTTAAAACTTCAACGATCGCTATAAAATTTATTGACACATAATCGATGACCGTAAGGAAAACTCACACAAAATTTCAAGTCAATCCGATGAGCGGTTGCTGAGAAAAGTGAGCGCAGGGGGAACGGACGGACGGCCGGACGGCCGGCCGGACAGACTAACACAGGGAAATGCATGAATAGCTGGCGCTATTAATATAAATTAAACCCAACAGAAATCCTCATCGTCGCTTAAAATTCTTTCTGTCCAAAGAGCACCATGCATTGCTGCTCATTGTGCAGGCCGATTGCAATGGACGTTCATTTCCAAAAATAACGGTTGAACTAAAAACAGGGCTACAACCGTAGCTCGCCGTTTAAATGCCTGGTATTAATTTTTTTTCAAATTTTAAGGGCACCATCGTACTCTACGCTCAATTTTACGTTAGGTAGGGCATACTGTCAATTCAGTTTAGGAAAAATTACCCGTTACTGCTCGATCAAACCCAGAGGCCGCCAAAATCGTTTTGGACGCATTATGAAAAAAATCTTCCGGAGTTGAAATCCATCCTGCTGTCCCAATCGGGAATTGCAATTTTTTTTTAGTAGTGTGGTATGTTCTCGAGTTTTCTTTGCTCAGGGCTTAAGGGTTAACACCCACAGTTGAGAAAAAAACGGCAATTTTCGATTGGGACAGCAGGATGGATTTCAACTCCGGAAGATTATTCTCATAATGCGTCCAAAGCGGTTTTGGAGGCCTCTGGGTTTGATCGAGCAGTAACGCGTGATTTTTACCAAACTGAATTGACAGTATGGCCTACCGTAAAATTAAGCGTAGAATACGATGGTGCCCTTAAAATTTGAAAAAAGTTAATGCAAGGCATTTAAACGGCGATTTACGGTTGTAGCCTTTTTTTTTTGGTTCACCCGTTCGCATCTTGGGAATCAAAGCGATCCCTCCGCGTTATTCTCAGCCCAAACTCATATTTCGAATAATAGCGATTTCGAGCCCTTGAATTAAGTAAATAGTTATTAATTGATTAGTATCATTATTATTATTTACAATACATTATTTTATCTAATATATAAAAATTGTGGATAATATCTATAAACAATAATAATAAATACAAAACAGTATCAAATAGTAAACAAATAGATATCACAAGGTCATTATCACAACAAATTTTCATTATTATCATTAATACAATAATTATTAGTTACTATTGTTGATTATTATTATGAATTAGTTTTAATATAATTGAGGGAAACAGGGAAAATTAACCAAAATTAATTGAATTAATTTGAATACAACTATAATCATTACTTTCATAAAAAATAACCATCCTCATTTTCCTCATCCCCATAATTCCCATCAAAATTATCCCACCCTCGTTTTCCTCATTTTTAACTATCCTCACCCTAATTGTTCTCATCCCTAACCCGAGTTAAGGTTGTGCACAACGTTAACTGAGCAGATGTGCTCAGTCGAATTTACCTAGGCGGTGAACTTTTAACGCGCGGTTGGCGCGGGATTAAAAAGTAAATGTGCTCAGCACGCGGTAATTTTTGGCTGCCGTGTTTCCATAGGTATATTCTGGAGGTTAGAATAAATATCTGCCAACTTTTTCCAAATAAAATTGATGTTATAATTTGCTTTCTATGTGTTAGGTTTTTTTTTCTTTCTTCCTGTACTCAGTGAAGAAAAATGGCGATTTGAAACCATTTTACAGGTAAGACACCCTCGCTCCGTAAGAAGCCTAGTCGGTACACAGACTTTTGATTTCCAAGGGATCCAATTTAATTGACTGAGTAACCACGAATGTCGAAAGTTAGAATTGAAAAATTGAAGAGCATGATGAATGAATAACATGATCATGGACAAACTGCTTTGACGTAATACTATGGCTTAATAGCTAAGTAGTAGCCTTAATAACCATGTAAGTATGCCGGGTCTTTGCAAGCTGTAAATTAGTCTCATCACCCACGCTACCTCAATTATGTGCAACAAGAATATAATTAAGGGGAGGGGTACCCCCCTCCCTTCACTGGACAATCTCAGCAATTTTCTCGTAAAGCTTCCTTATGTGCATTTCGCAAACCGAAATATATATATATCTTTTTCCGAAACCACAATTTTTTTTTCTTACTGAAAATAATGGGTTTGTTTTCCACAAACTGAGCAAAAAACGGTATACTATTTTTGTACGAAACAAATAAGTGCACCTTCTGCTTGGGAAATTTAATCAAGATCCCAGGGTTCAAAATAATTTTTTTTCCCACAAATTCGTTCACCGACACAGTCGGTGTATAATTGTGGCAGTGAAGCTAATCCGTCCCACTGGAATTTTTCTGGGGGTAAAACGGCATTACTTGAGGATTTTTTTTTGTGTTAGACCTTCAATCTGACCTCTCCGGTGATAGCACGAGCTTGTCAGGCTAGCCTAATTTAAGGATTTAATTTTGTTCAATCACATTTAAAATTATAATTCTGTTCAAGCTGAAACGGATTTACTGTAAAGCAAATGTGATAGTTATAGGTCGCTACAATTCCTAGTTTGAAAAACTTTAAAAAAAGTGATTGCGAAGAAAAGTTTTCAGCTTTTTAAAAACGTTATTGTCAAACGTTTATAAGTGGTCATGCCAGCGTCAGTTTTTCGTGCTGTCAAAAAAGCTTGGACTGAGCTGGTGTATTAACTTTGTTCAATTATTTAAAATCCTACAAACTCAGCGGAGCCTTAGGCTCAACCAATTTGTTACTTAAATTTAAACGGCTTTGGTGCATATGGGCATTAAAAAAAAGTTTTTATCAAAGCCGGCAGGAAAGTGGATCGCCTCAAATCTCTCGGGTTGGGCAAGGTTAACAAGTTTTTGTCGGGCATTTCCATGAACCACTTCGGACTTGTAGATTGTATTAACACGAATGACGTTGCGGGGGTGGGCTTAGGTTCTCCTACATAAAGAGGCTGGCCGCAGATTCACCGACCTCAGAAAAGCTTAGGACCAGGAACGTTTCGTGCTTTCCGTTTTTTAACTCTCGTTTCCAGTTATAAAGGAATAGCATATTTGCAATTTATAATTTTACTCTTTTATAAAGCGGAAATCAATTTCAAAAGAAATACTAAAAATGGAGACGAAAGTTGAGTCAGCTAATATGGACCGGGTCCACAATTTCCAAAGTAAAGTTCCAGAAGAAGAAAGAAGCGGAATAGAGTCCGTTCGAAAAGAGCTAAAGGCGGCATGGCCCAAATTATCTGATCAGATAACAGAGGATGAAGAGTATGCCGAATGCGAGACTGCACTTAGCTGGTTAAAACGACTCCTCGAGCAAAACGTACCCTTTGGGAAGCAGAACCGTGCTTTAGCCTGTATCATGTTCTACCGAGCACTTCGCCCAATTCGAACGGAACAAGAAGACTTTGAAAGCTATGTCTTAGCCTGGTGCCTTGAAATTGTAAGTTGAAAGAAAAGAAGTTGTGGCAAACTCACTCCTAACGTTTTTAAGAATTTTAATATTTTTAACTCATAATTTTTACTTTTGATTTTCGAAGAAAAATATGCTTTTTCGTATTTTTAGGTAGTATACCACCTTTTGTTCAATTTAAACTTCTTGAGTTTAATAAATCAAAGAATTAGTAAAGAAACATCACAGCACAAAGGAAAAATCGAGAAAATTTATTTTTTAAAAAATAGTAAAAACAATTTGATTTCTTGATTTATGGATTAATACTCTGTTTTCTAGCTTCAGACTGCATCCTTAATTGCTGATGATATCATGGACGCATCAGAGACGCGTCGTGGGTCCCCGTGCTGGTACCGAGTGGAAGACGTAGGAATGGTAGCTGTCAATGACTGTTTCCTGCTGGAGAACCTCGTCTATGAAATATTGGAGAAATACTTCCGGGAGAAGGACTACTATCAAGCAGTTGTGCGCCTAATTCAGAAAACGGCTTACAGGACTATCCTTGGGCAAAATTTGGACACAAGGTTCGGAATCAGCAAGGATACCAAATGGTGAGTTAATAAAAACTTTTATCTCGAATTGCACGTCGCCAGATTCAAAAAAAATACAAGGAAGCATTAGCGAAGGCCTGTCTGCTCAATGAAGCTGGGCGTTTGCCCAATGGACCACTTAATAAAAAGTTGGCAGGCTAAATTATTTTTCCCATGCTCCGATGGCTTTGACCTTCAGAGGTCACGGAAGGTTAGTCACTCGATTTAGGAAAGGAAGACGTCAATCAAAAGGGCTTGCCCGCTCAGGAATTCTCTGCAGAAAACTCAAACAAAAGACTCTGTAGAGGATTTGTGCTTGTAATCAAGGTTCTTTGACTTGCAGAACAGCGGTTTCAAGGAACCTTTGTTGCAATCATCTTATGTTTCATCTCTCCTTTCTGCCCACAAAATTCTGCAGTGGAATCTTCCATTTAGTGAGAAATAACCCCTATCTGCAGAGTTTTTGCGCGCTTATCAAAATTTTCTACATGGTTCTGCAGAAAATTTCTGGTTGGGTGACCTCCTGATTCTAAAAATTTACCATGAATTGACCTATTCTGCCTTAAATATTGCCGCTAGTGGTGACTAAATATTTCAGTTAAGTACTGGTGACCTCTGGCGGCCATATTTAAGGAGCGTAAGTCATTTCTGTGTATATTTTTAGGACAAAGAGGAAGCTCTTTTGTTTGCCGTGTGTCACTTGTCTAGATCATTGGAGTTAATAGACTGGCCTTCCGTGGCCTCTAGAGTCAGTCTTCGAAATATGGGAAAACCAGTTAATCGTGCCTACTTCAAAACCTGGGCCTACAGGCTTGTTTCCAGTTTTTTCGGACGTGATTTTTCGGGGCGGATAAATGGCGATTAGAATTTACCTGTCCTGCTCCAAAAGCTTCAGCTGTGGAATCCCAAAGGGTTAAACAATAGATTTCTTTTTCAGTTACAATGAGAGGCTGTACTCAACGATTGTGAAATACAAGACGAGTTACTACACCTACTGCGCACCTATCCAAGCCTCGATGCTTGCCGCAGGAGTAACGGATAAAAAAATCCATGAGACTGTGGAAGATCTTTTGCTCGACTTTGGAGAGTATTTTCAAATCCAAGATGACTACTTGGACTGTTTTGGGGATCCGAGCGTCACAGGAAAAATTGGGACGGATATTGAAGATGGAAAATGTACGTGGCTTTTTGTTCAAGCCATGAGAGTTGCATCCCCAGAGGAGGCTCAAATCCTTGAAGAGAATTACGGGAGCTCCGACAAAGAGAAAGTAGAAAAAGTAAAGGAGATTTACAAGTTATTAGAAATTGAAGAAATTTATGAGGACTATGAGCGGGATATCTTCGAGAAAATATCAACGAAGATTAATTCACTTCCTAAATCCATTCCTCAAGGGCCCCTATTTCAAATGCTCCATCTCATGTACAGACGTACCAAATAAACTAGCCTTTTGTGTCTGTCACTTTCCAAAGTGTCCATTAACTAAATTCAAAAGGAGAAAAATACATTGAAATTTCTTTGTTCTCGCATTTTAAGTTTTGACTCTTCCCTAATCTGGTTTTGCCAACCAATTTTGCTACGCTTTCAGCGTAAACAGCGTCTGAACCCGACATCGCTTTTTT
>JABASM010001872.1:0-12697 GCA_019776545.1 Brachystomella parvula | reverse complement strand
CTTTCTCAAATTCAGGCCTATGGCAAATACAGTTTGAGCGGAAATGGATGACATCGCAACTCTCTAAAACTAACCAGTGCGGCTAGGTACAGAAAATAGAAAAGGAACTCTCCCATAACGTCTACATTTCTAAGCTGTGACTTCCTGTCCATAGATCAGATCCTCTGATTGTTATGGATTGTGGAACTGAAACATTATAAGGCTTTAGCTTGTCTTGAAGGAAACTGGGTGTTTTCCCAAGGAGCTCTACCGGATGAGTCGGTTTTGCTTGAAGAATCAAGTTCAAGGTGACTCCTTAGTAATAGCACATAATGAAAATTAAGGAAATTGCTAATCAAGAACTCATTCCCAAGTTTTCCCTATTAATATTTTGAAGAACGAAAAAACACGATTACTCAATAGAGTTAGAGTATTCCACAGCGCCTCGGCTCCTAATTATGACGTTAAGCCTAATAGCGTGAATGAATGGAATTAGATTCGAGAATTTAATCCTTACGTCATCGTTTTCAAATCCAGCCGACGAATCACAGACATCTCCTTCATCTTGTATCCGTAAGGATGCAAGACTTCCAAGCCCAAGGAGAGGAACCTCTCCTGGCTCAGCAAACGGGCCCGGAGAATTATTGGACGACGAGGAAGTGGATCCGTGGATCGCTGAATTCTTTTTCTGCTCATTGGATTCCACCCATTCTGGATAAAGATCCCTAAACTCTGATAAACCACCTAATTTAAAAGAATTATGAAATAAACTGCACTGGATTAGCAGGGATAATGCGGCTACCATGCTTACCACGTAATGTGAATACACGACATCCATTCTGTGCTAATTTTTTGGCAACGAGTGATACAATATCAGAGAGCACTCCAGTACTATTCCCATCTCCTGACAACCGGGAACATGAGTCGTAGATTACAAATGTGATTTTGGAATTGGCCATTTTCTCTTTCAGTTCTTTGGACTTGTCAAAGAGGTCAATTTTTCCGGCTTGAATTCTTCGAATCATTATGGCAGGAAATGTTACGTTGACTGCTCCACGGATGTGAGCCTCATGGAACTCCACTGGATTTTGGCAGTCGAGTATAATGACTTCAGAGTGCTGGGATTTATTGTTACCACTGAAAATATTTCTTGAGCCTTCGTAATCTCCATCAGCCTGGTCATCTGAGTGCATTGATTGGTCTGAATATTCTCTGCGGTGAAGGATCTCAGAGACGAGCTCTGCAGGAGCTACGGAGTCTGGCTGCTGCATTTCTTGCATAGTAATGAACACAAAAATTCCTTGAACTTGAATTCCTCCTTTCAGTACTGACCGTAACTGTAATAAAAATATCAAAATGACTCAATTAGAGCAAATCCACAACTGACATCCTTACTCGCATACGCTAATCAGCCAATTCATTACAAAAGCTTCCCAATCATCAGTTTCTCTACCTTCAGGAATACCGGCCGCAGCCGTCGCTGCACCAGCATGCGAGCTGGAAGCTACACGACTTACCGTTCTCTCAGTACCAGCATGTCACCCCATCGCTTGCCCAGAAAGTGATGGTGATGCTATTTTATCGCACTTGTTCAAAATTGAGCAGGAATTACCTATAGTTGTTAGTCCATTTCAGTCACTCAGAAACCATTGGTCAAGTTTAGCAACACCTACACGATGGGCAGGGTGTATCCGGCAAGGGAGTGTGATGACCAGGATTTCCCAGGCACTTCTGACCCAGTTGGAATGATAATAAAGTTACCAGGTCGTGCTCTCTGAGTCTGAAGTTCCGTCCGAATGAAAGGAAGGTGGTGAGATGAAGAATGTTGGATACGCGAAGTATACTCGGGAAAGAAGAGCTCTGAACGGAAGAAGATCCCCAAGAAGAAGAGATCTTTGGATGTGTTGTCTACACTACGGTAAGACTTACGGATGAAATATACTAGGAAGGAGGAGGGAATTTTAGTCATCTGCTGATCCTGCGGCTCTCCTGCCTTCCTTCTTCTGCTTTTTTTCACAACTTCAGCCTCGGAGTCCTTCCAATTCTTTTGGAGTTCTGAATGAATGAACCTGTCCCCAGTCTACTAGAAAATGAATGAATGAGAGGAACGGGAGCGAGTAGTGGGAGCGAGCAGAATCATCGAAAAAATTGGGGACCCAAAAACTGGTGCCATGCGGCTTCCCTCTCTTCTCATTCGCCTCTCCATCCCTAGCCACACCCACAAACTTTTTTTTATTTACCGTAATTTTCTGTGGTATTAGCCGCACCCGCGTATAAGCCGCATTTTTTGGGGTTTTAAACTAAAGAGGGAAGGGTTAGGAATGATCAGCGACTTCTAAGTTGAATTTAGGTTTAATCAACTCAGCACCATAACCGAAGCAAGATATAATTTTTCTAGCCGCCGATGGCACCTGTTGTGGGAACAGTTAGGTGGGGCAGCTAATTTATACGTATGGCGCCAGTCGGGAAAGCAGCAGTATTTTATTTAAAACCGCAACAACACTTTCATTAACCCCGATTCCATAATTGGCTTTCGCCGTCTGGAAATGAACTCCTGTAGCAGATGGTCCTAATTAATCCTTCTTTCAGTGCATGATCTGTGACCTCAAAATCTGTTCCCTTGGTTTTTTAAAATGCTTTGCCTACGCCTACTGATTGCCCCGAAAGTGTTCGACACACTACAGTTTCGGAAACGCTCAAGTAATCACTTTATGTTTGAAGGCCTGGTTCAGCGGTGATTTCATCAAGGGCCAATTAAAAAATCGAGCCTTACCAACGAAGTGTAAGCGTCACCGTTTTCATAAAAATTGGTTTTAACGCTTAGAAACTGAAACTGTCTCCAAGGAAAGGTTGATACAAAAGGTCCACACTCATGTAAGCCACTCAGTGATTGGTGATATAGATTTAACACGACATAAATATTGAAGCCCCAATTCGATCGCACTGGAGGAGTTTGAATTTAATAATCCTTTATTTAAGAGTTTGCCCAATTTTCCTACATTGCTCGTCCTGCCAGAATAATGGCAGCCTTAAGTTAAATTTCAGTGATGAGAATGACTTTAGACTAAGCAGGGAATCGAAGGGGTCGACACCTGCACCATCCCGTCTGCCTCCATTCCGGTTTCTATTTTTTTTTCGATTTTTGAAGTTTTTAAAATTTCAGCAACTTGAAAAATTCTTGAAACCTTATGGGAAATAATAAATCAAAATTGCTCATCGCCCTTACGAACATTCTGAAATCTGAATTTTTCAAAGGACCTGTAGAACTTCTCCTGCGACCCATCTGGCGGCATCCCCTCCCCTCCGATACATGGGACAACCCCCCAACGACCCATGGGACCCCCCCCCCCCACTTTTGTCAAAATACACATCAGAAGTTTCAGAAATTGGAGTTGTAATTTTCCACGGCCACCCATCCTCACCACTGTTTGAAGTTTATGTACGCCGTCATACGTCGTACATGTAAACCAAAAAAGTCGTACGCGTACATGTACGACTTCCAAAATCTGCGATCGTACGCGTATGTACGATGCGAACAGTGATCCTGACACACAGGTTCACATTTGGCTGGGCGAAGGCTTAAGGCGGAATCCAGCATTCAGTGGACATGGTTAAGAAGTTGTGTCTGTCCGAACAATTTTGATACCGGGTCCAAAGTCCATTTTTTTTGAAAATTAAAACATCGATATTAGGGAGATGCCGATAGAATGTTCACTCAGAATTTGGCTTCTAGATGCAGTGACATCTTGTGCTGGCGAAAATTACTTGTGAAATCGTGAAAGCCTGCGCCGAATCTGCATCTCACTGTTTATTTTTACTCTCTTTACTCACTAGAGAGATGCAGGTGTGGCGCAATTTATCACGATTTCACAAGTATTTTTTGCCAGCACAAGATGTCACTGCATCTAGCAGTCAAATTCTGAGTGAATTTCATTCTGTCGGCATCTCCCTATTTCTGATTTGCTTTTTCGCAAAGCAACATCAACAATGGATGCACTAAGGCTGAAGCTAAATTATTCAAATTAAAGTGTTTCACAAAGTATTCGGAATATGTGTTTTCTTTAATTTGGAAAAAGTTGGACCTTGGACCCGGTATCAAAATTTTTCGGACACGCGCATCACTGCATTATATTGCTACTATGCCGCTGCTATTTAAATACTTTTACGTCATTTGGTACCGAATATTACAGATTCTAAAGTGTGTCCGAAGAAATACCGAGATGTTCTGCTAAGAACATACGGAGAAAGTCTGTCCACGCAGGAGAAGTTGAGAAAAAATGTGGCGGGCAGCAGAAATCGCGCGGCGGAATTCCTCTTTCCGTTCTCTTCACTTCTTTTTAATAACTTCGTGCACAACTCGACTGTGCGTTTGATTTTTTCCCCGCCAACCCCTTGACTGACTTTCTCCGTATCTTCTTAGCTGAACATCTCGGTACTGTAGTACTATACCGGAGAAATTTTCCACTTCTTTAAAGTTTGCATATCGATATTTCGAAAAATAATTTAAGGAGTTTCTTTTCAGGTAATTTAGCTTTAACCTTTTATGCGTTGTTTGCAGAAGTCGGCCAGCAAAAAACAAATAAGAAATACGGGATTCTTGAATTTCAAAAAGGGGGAAACTTTCTCCAGTATTTCTTCGGGCACGCTGTAAAATAGTATGAAAAAAGTAGGTAATAGTTTAAATTTTGAAAAAACATTGAAAAAACATACCGAAATTTTGAAGCATTTTGAAAACAGTTTTAAAGATATTATAAAATACAGGAAAAAGAAACGAAGAAACAGCCAAATATTAGGGGTGTGTGGGTGCGAGTACGCTGTTTTTGGCGTAAATGTTTCAATTTTAATTCATATTAATTTTAGGAGTTCGGGATTCAATGAATTAGGGAAGAAACTGTCTTTCTTTCTTTGTATAGTTTTATGTTAGCTGTATAATTTAATAATAATAAACTGTTGATTAGACTTGTAATTCAGGGAAAATAGTCTACTAAACAGCAAATCCGGAATATCGATGAAGTGAATTTCAAAAAAGTGCAACCTTGAGTTACTGTGGTTGCACGGATATCGGGATACGGAGTGTTAACAAGGGTGTTAACATGCTACAGCCTCTGACATGTCCAGAGAAATTGGATTAGAGAATGGGCTTGATGTGTAGAGGTGCTGTAAGAAAAAAAAAACGAAAAATTGATTATCCTCGTACCGTACAACAGTACGCTCGCTGATCAGTTGCGTAATCAGGAACTAATATGTTAAGGTACCGTTTGAGGAGTATCCACAACAGCTCTGAGGAAGATACGGTAACGAGCATTTTTCTCAAGGGGCTTATTGTCATAGCCGTTGTAATTAACACCATCTCCTAGAGTAAATAGCCGTGGAATTGCTCGTGGGAGGAAGCGGGCAGCGATGTAGGGAAGCACATTGATGTCGTCGTCATCAGGGTCACTGGAGTAGTGCCTTCCTCCAGAGGATACAACTCTTGTAGGAATCCCTGGAATGCCTGCCATCTGAATACAAAAAGATTTTATAAAGTCATGGTTAATTTAATATTATTCTTACGTTTTCAATTCTAAAATCCTCCGTGTGTTTTTCTTCCAAATTTTTAAAATCCGGAACTACGACGAGATAATAATGGGAAATTGTGTCCATACTCTTCTGAGGCATGGGGAAGGTAGAGGCTCACTTTCCCTGCTTGGAAACAAACGTCTGGCTTTACCATTGGCTGTGGAGCAGCCATTTGGGTAGTTGCTGTAATTTTTGCTGATGGTCGGTAGGAATTATCCGAAGGAACGGCAGTGACGCTACAAAACAAAAATACAGCGATTAGTAAGAATTAACTGTTACAATCATGTTCCTTATGAAAATGGGGTTGACTTACTTGATGTTGTAGGTGGTGAAGGGCGATAGACCTTCAACCACTAGAGACTCCTTGTCAGGCGTGACCCTGAGCTCCTTGGGCTTGAAATATAGGGTTTGGGTCAGGCCATCCGAGTCAACGAATTCCTTCACAGCGTCATACGTGATCTGGATGTAAAATTGATGCAAAAAAATTTGACGAATAGGGCTAGCAGTTTTTTTATGATCAGGGGAAAAATGCTCCCATGCCATACCGGCGGAATTTCATGTTTTTACCCTGTATTCAATAGGGTTGAATTGCACTGGCTTAGCCCATTTAAGGGTCATGCTATGTGTGCTCAAATTGTCTGCTGTCAGCTGGAGCGGTACTTCTTCCGGTTTCAGTTTCACCCCTTCTTCAAAACGTCTCCCATAGTCACTTCCTCGATAGTGGTCCGCTCCTCGTTTTACAGGACCCGCATTTCGCTTATCCATCCCCTTCAAATCCTCGCCTGACAGCCTTGACTCCACAATTGTAGCTAAAATGCAAACAGCCGAACCGACAAGGATTATTCCCATCATTATTGTAAAAACGCCGAAAGTAGGGCAGGAATAAATTTAGAAAGTAAACGAGTATAAATGATTTGAGAAGAAAAATTCAGTGGGCGGGAAAAAACGGGAAAAAAGAGTTCGAAGCATAGGCCAGCACTACGTATTCGCCAAGGTTTTATTGAAATCCGCCGAGGATGTTTCTATCCCAAGAGCCGCCTTTCCGTTTTATCCAAAGTGTATGGCGCTGTTAGGGTTCATTAGTTCCTACTCCTCCTACAGCCCCCAGGTCGAGATGTACGGGGCTTGGTTTACCCTAACGGCCCTGTAATTATGCTCATCTACCCAAAAACTATTTTCACGAGGGAGATTTTTGGAATTTAGTTAGTTATAACCTGTAAGAAATTATTCGGGAAAGCAGCGTAATTATCCGAAACCACAACAGCACTTTAATAATCCCTAATTGGCTTTCGCACTCTGGAAATACAATGAGCTTGCTTGTGGCAGAAGAGTATATCCTAGCGGATTCTTTCCATGCATTTCTGTGACCTCAAAATCTGCTTCCTTGGTTTTTCAAAATAATTTGCGTACCGATCGCCCCAAAAGTTGAGGAAACGCTGGAAGAAACTTAATTTTCGGTAGCCTAGTAGCTCAGAGGTAATTTTATCATGGGTCAAGTAAAAAATTCAGCCTTATCAAGTTAGTGTCGTAAAAATCTCTATTTTCATCAAAAATCGGTTGACGCGCTTGAAAACTACTATCTCTAACTCTAACCAAAGATTGATGCAAATGAAGGTCCCCACTCCCTGTAAATTGGTCCCAGTGATTGGTTATATCGATTTAACGCGTCAAAAAGATTAAATATACCTCTTTTGACCTCATGGGAGGATTATCAAAAATCTAAAATTAACTATGGTAGCCAAGGGAGCCAGCAATTCATTTTTTTCCTAAATGTATTGTTGAAGTTAAAAGTCATATATTTTAGAATTTTCCCAATTTTCCTATATTATTCTCCCTACCAGAATAATGACAGCCTTCAGTTAAGTGTCTGTGTCTGTGATGAGAATGATGTTCCTTAGACTAAAAAACAAGAATGGGAGTGTTTTTCTCAACGGTAGCCAATCGTATTGGGCTAACAACTAGTCGAGCCCTTGACAATGCTCCAATTATGCATGCCAGGGGAGATGACTACTCCCCAGCAGGTTAAGGCAGGAAATGAACTTAGGAATAAAATTGGAATTGACAGAGATCTGGACTGTAAAAAATATTTTTAGGACTCCCTCGTCGACGAATTCGATTTCTCTGGGGGATTACAATGAAATCAATGATAACCCTTGACCTGCCTACGCGTCGCTTCCTCTACTCCGTTATACAGAACCGTATAAAAAGAATTGAGGCTTCACAAAAATACAGTTCTGCCAATTTAATGTCACTCCTTGAAGTATTTGAAGGATGGGATGAGCAGCGGCTTTTTGATCTCCACGATCTTTTCCAAGTATTTGAAGTAGATGGGGACGGGTTAATTGAAATCCCTGAAATGTAACGTAAAAATATAATCTGAAAAAATTATGATCTGAGTTCCGTTTGATGGGCTTGCTTTTGAACATTTGGTTCAATTAAGATTTTCCCTTTAGGTGTACTGGATTTGACAACCTAGGTGACAATACTCCAGCTGAAGAGAGATTTGCTGAGCTCCAAGCTGCAGATGAAGACTCAACAGGGAGTATTGATTTTGAAGAGTTTCTCCAGGCAAGGAAAATTCAATTTCAAAAAGATGAAGGGAGGCCTCTCGTATAATGCTCTGACTCATTTCAGGTAATCTACAATCTGGAGATTAAAACAGGTGGGAGCCGCTCTCTTGGTAAAACTTTTAGGAACGCTGATAGGGATGTTAAATTTGTAAGGCATATGAGCACACTTCAACAGACTGAATGTGGATTACTCTGAAGTATTTTCTGGCACAGGAAGAGAGAAAGGTAAACAAGACGCTATCTTGATGAAGAAAGTTCTTATTTTTTGCAATCACTTTCTCTGATCCTTCTCCCCCAGGAAAGTTCTTTTCATCCTACTTCATCTCCTTATCCATGCCAACGAGATGAGCTACACGTGTCGTTGCTCCGATTTTTATCATTTTGAAATAATACTGGAGATCCAGTACCACTTCAGCAAATATTAGGTCTACAGCAGACTAGAAATTCAGGAAACGCATTACTTCTGTTAAATTAAGTTTCTTTTGCTTTCATTTACCTTTGATTATTTTGCTAATTCTATAATGAGCATTAAACTTCTTTTAGACTGGATTGGCTAATAAATCATCGCCGTATGGTTGTGATCGGAGAGCTCAGCTGCTGAGTGGTATTGATTCACTTGTGCTTGAGAATGAAGTTGATGATTCCTTGTGTTGAGGCGTCGTGAGTTCCTTTCGCAGTTCCAGCAAGCTCTGGCTCGATTGCTTTCGCTAATTCCTTTCCGAGTTCGACTCTAGAAAAATCAAATCAAGGTATTGATCCAGCTCGTGAACGGGTGAATAAACTTTGCCTGAGTAGAGCTATATGGAACATTACCCCCATTGATCGTAGGTATTAACATCCCAGATGGCTCCTTGAACAAAAATCTTGTGTTCATAAGCAGCAATTAAAGCACCGAGAGTGAACGGAGTTAGTTTCTTGGCGAGTATCATATTGGAAGGACGATTCCCTGGGAAGTACTTGTGAGGTCTTAGTTCGGCTGGTATGGAAGGTGAAGGCTCAGTTCTGCCTACCATGAGTGCTTCCGGTTGTGCAATCAAGTTAGCGAGGAGAATCGAATGATGTGAGATGCCACTGATGTCTTCTTTCTTCTGGATGAATCCAATAAAATCTGAAATAGTGAAAAGTAAATTTTTGAGTAGCTAATTTTTTGTTTGCGTTCAGCGTTACGTTCATATCTTCATGATCTAACCTGCTGGGACAATGCGAGTTCCCTGGTGTAACAACTGGTAGAAGGCATGCTGACCTAAATGTTACAATAAAATTTGGTCAAGACACATGGTAGGCTAGTGAGATTTGATATTGAGTAGTAAAAATTACCATTCGTTCCAGCAGCCCCCCAAATAATAGGCCCTGTATTGTATGAGGTAATACGGTCCCCGCCGAGCGTTGTTGATTTTCCGTTAGACTCCATATCTGCCTGTTGTAAATATGCCGGCAGTTTGGAGAGAAACTGGTCATATGGAAGGATAGCATGGGATTCCCAACCAATTTACTGAATTGTACCAAACCCCAAGGAGGCCCAACAATGCTGGAATCTGTATTGAAGTCGGATTCGATTAAAAGCGAGCGTAAAATCAGTGGTTTCAATCGTGTTTAGTTATAAATATGAGTTTTGAAAATCTTACATTCTTATTCAAAGGGGTGTTCTTGAAATGCTGATCCATGAAACGAGCTCCGTCCAACAATTTCCGAAAATTGGCGAAGCCGGACTGCAAAGCAATGGAGAGACCAATGGCTGACCACAGTGAGTACCTTCCACCGACGAAGTCCCAAAATTCAAAGGTAGTCTCAATTCCGAATTCATTGACCTTTGGCAAATTCGTTGAGAGAGCTACGAAGTGCTTGGAAATGGATGATTCATCCTTTGCCTAAAAAAGTTTATCCAAGGTTTTAGTGTCTAGTACGGGCTCCTTAAAGCCACCAAAGCAGAACAGCGAAAATTTAACCCTATGAGAGTGATTTACCTTTTCCAGGAACCATTTTCGAGCAGAGTGTGCGTTCGCCAGCGTTCTGGAACGTAAAAATTCAAATAAATATCCCATACATTGGATTTTAGACATAAATCACTTTGGTCATACTCTTGCGTCGTAAAAGTTTTGCTTGCTATGATGAAAAGTGTCGTTTCAGGATTTACAGTAGCCAAAACGTCTGTCAAATGCGACTCGTCGACGTTGGAAACAAAGTGGGCTTTTGGACCTACTCTGAATTGAGTCAAGGCCTCACAAACCATATTAGGACCCTAAAAAATATCAGTAAAGCAAGAATTTTTTTAAAAATACCAACAAATACTAAGATGGTAGTGCTTATATTCTTACCAAGTCTGACCCACCAATGCCAATGTTAACAACATCCGTGATTTTCTTCCCAGAGAATCCAGTCCACTGCCCACCAATCACTGCCGCACAGAAGACTGAATTGTACCAAACCCCAAGGAGGCCCAACAATGCTGGAATCTGTATTGAAGTCGGATTCGATTAAAAGCGAGCGTAAAATCAGTGGTTTCAATCGTGTTTAGTTATAAATATGAGTTAAGATGGTAGTGCTTATATTCTTACCAAGTCTGACCCACCAATGCCAATGTTAACAACATCCGTGATTTTCTTCCCAGAGAATCCAGTCCACTGCCCACCAATCACTGCCGCACAGAAGTCCTCCATTTTTTTCAGAACTCTCGTCACGTCTGGGATAACATTGTTTCCATCGACCTTGTAAGGCGTGTCATTAGGATGGGCTCGGAGAGCTACGTGTAGAACAGCCCTATCTTCCGTCGTGTTAATCTTCCCACCTGAGAACATCGCTGCCCGACGCTCTTCAACTTTCCGAGACTTCGCCAGGTCGAATAGGAGACTGAGAATGCTCTCATCAATTAAATTCTTTGAGTAGTCCAGGAAAAGAAGTTCTCCACCGTCAGGGCACGGGAGCGGAAGTTCAACGCTATTAAAGAAATGTAGATGAGTTAGTTAACCAAGGCTCTACCAAAATGAATAAAAATATATATAACCCTTAATATTGGTAAAATAACCAATTTTTCTGCAACCTAAAAAACTAATGGATTTTTTAGGGGAAGAAGAATTGAGTATTTTCACCAGTTACTAATTAAATATAAGTCATGGAAATACTGACCTGAATTTTTGAAAACGTTTAGGGTCATTTTCAAATAATTTCCTAAGATCCAATCCAATAGCACTACTGGCGTAAACGTCGACCAATTGCTTCCAGATAGGATCATCAGCTAGTTTTCCGAGTCCGCTCATGGTATACTCTCAAGTTTTGACTTTTGACCTGGCTATTCCCCGAATATATATTTTTAATGACAGACAGGAAAACCCAATTTCTTTTTCCAGCTGATGATGATGGGAAGAGAACTTGTCTTGTGAGACTCGTGATAACGCAAGGATTTGAGATAAGCAACTCAGTTTTAGCAAGGTATATGTAAGGGGATGATAGCTTTACTTGGGTTTACCCTTGTACAAAGAAAAAACCCTCCAAAATGATTATGAAAGTAGAGATGGCCCCATCGGCGGTTCAGCCTCTTTTCCTCATTCTCCTTCTGTTCTTACTAGTTTTTCTTGTAACTTTTCAGTGATCTAAACTTGTAAACAGTTTAACTAGCGCTAATTACAAGTAAAAAGCGCATGCTTGTATTTAGCAATGAGTATTGGGTTGCAAATCAGGGTACCATTCTTCGAAAACTCATACCTTTAAGTTCCCTTCCAATGGAACGGAAGATATGGGTATATACAGTTGCATAGGCCATCGCCTATGGCTAAAGGTTTTTCTAGATTTTCAAGCTCAAGATTTATGAAAACTTTTTATGTTTTTCAAAGTCAAAATTTTTTATTAAGTACAAAAAATTTCCGAAATTCGAAAGGACCCGGGCACAATAACATTAGGAAAATGGAGCCATACACCTTAAAACAAATTTGTATCCATAACTCAGTTTACAGCGTAGAATCGATTGGTGAGGGCCGGTGAGGGCGATTTTTTCAAATTCGAGTTGGTTTGACCTCAGAAGGTCACTAAAGTTCAGGTGCTTGACCTCAAGGATCTAGGCAAAGCATACTGAACAGTGAACTGTGAATTTAAAAAATTTCAAATATGAAAATAGAATTTTAATTTTAAAAACAAATTTTAGTTTTAAAAAAAATTTTAATTTAAAAAAATTTGAAAAACAAAAAGTTTTTAGAAATCTTAAGCTTGAAAATCTAGAAAAACCTTTAGCCATAGGCCAGGGCCCATGGGTCATGGCTCAGGGGCCATGGCCTATGCTATGCAGGGTCACAGAATATACCAAAAAGACGGGACACTGAGTGTGATGAGTAAATTACTCAAATGAGTAAACCACGTTTTCAATGAGTAAATTACCCTTAAATGGCTAAATCACTCTTAGCTGAGGACAGGTACGCCAGGAATACCCCAGTATACATCCGGTATACGCCCATTCATACCCGTTTCACCCGGTATACCCCATATATACACACCTTATACCCGGTACACTCCCGCTATTCCATACATCCGTCTTGAACGGTTAATTGTTAATATTATCCATTATTACGTCATCATCAGGTTCCATCTTCACAGTAGGCAAT
>JABASM010001870.1:0-12720 GCA_019776545.1 Brachystomella parvula | reverse complement strand
GTATAGTCCTGAGGATGACCGTTGTAAAATATAGAGTAATAGATTTCTAGTTCCTTCCTTCCTCTGTCATCTTTGTTGGTTTTTTGGCGTTGTTGAGAAATAAGGACGAGAAAGAAAAGTTTGGTCTCAGCATCTTCATCCAGTTTTTTTTGTGAACGAGAGCAGAATTCCAAAACCTCCTTTCTCCACTTTCCATTTTTATAATTCTGAAAATGTAAGCTCATGCACTGGGACCGTAAGTATTTACTTGGGGAAAGATTGAAGCTTCCTTGAGGACGGGAGATATTGCGAAGTTCTAAATTCTGTGTACCGGAGAAAGGAACAACGGGCCTTTCACGTTCAAATCAAACAGAATGAATATGAAAAGGAGGGATACAGGAGTTTGTATAGTTACGCTATGATTCTTTCCTTCCTTCCGCCGCTGACGTACCTCGAGACCCTCGGTTTATATATATGAGGACCGCTTCCTCCCGTCCTCCTCTGATTGATTTTGATTTTGTCCTCGTCCACGCTCATGTTCTCCGCGTCACTTCACCTGAAAAGTTTTTGGAGTTGGTTCTCTGAGATCGAGGTAGGAATACAAAATTTAAGCTGAGACTGGAGGCCCATTATTTTCAGGCAATATTAGATCTTTAATCAAGGTGGACTTCCCTAGCTGACTGTGTGACATTTATTGAATCATGACTTGCTTGTTAGGACGAGAGTAAAGAGCCTTAAGTCCTTAACCTAGGAAAGTGGAAAGTCCTAGTTTCCCTAATACCTCTTAAATTGGCTGTAAATCCATCCTACCTCATTCACTCAATTTTATTACAATCTCCAAATTGAGAGATACTGAGCTCTATCTCTTTTCAGCAAAAAACAGAGAAAAAATTTACGATTGAATGAGAAAAATTGTCTATTCTTTCCTCCTCATTAATCAGATTCGAAAGCTTGGAATTTAGCAAGAAAATGCCTTCGAAGGCACTTCATTCTAAATTTCCTTTTACAGGGAATTTGTGTTGACGGGTTGTCCGTCCATTAAGAATCCATAGACCAGAAATTCTTTTGTAGTTCTATTTAGTCCTTAGTGAGATTTTAAGGTATTTTTCTAGTAAATCTGTTCCTGAGACTACCTCGGGACGAAATTGGGATGGGAGAAAATGGAGGCAGCCGGGGAGAAAGTTCTGAAGGAGGGAAAGTAGAGTGTCTTCTTTTGATAAAGGTTTATTTGTTTGATCTCCTTTGGGAAAGTCAAGTCTTTAAAAGTTCTCTCTCCTCCAGAGGTAATCTTTTTCAAATGCAACTCCTTTTAGAATAAGAACGCAAAAGAAACTGGAGAAAGTTTGTATTGGAGGAAGAGGATTTTGATTTGTCGTCGATTCGATCCAGTGGTGCGTTAAGCAGTTTGGAATCATCCGATTTCGTGGCTCTTTAGACAGGCCCCAGAAGAAGTTTTCGCCTTGGAAGTGATGAGCCAAGAGACCAGAGAAGGATGTATAGGGCGGCTCTCTCTCTGGAAATGAGACACACACTCTGCCTTGAAAACGGAGTTGGAAATATTTATTCTTGGGTTAAATCGGTTTGGAGCCTCATTCTTTAATCCTATCACACAATTCTCTAAAGAGAATGAAAATAGAACGGAATTCCAGGTCTAGTTTCTCTTATTGAACTTTCACTCCAGCCTCCAGCAGGAGAAGAAAGGAAAGTAGGAATAAAGGAGAATAAAATAGGAAAATCAGACTCAATTCTCTATTTAAGCTCTTTACAGAGACTAATCCACTCTCAAAATTCATTCAGAATAGAAGAGGAGAATAGTAAATAAGCCTTTTAAAATGTGGATAAGGATATTAAGAAGATAATTTAATTAGAAGGGCTGGAGGGAACAAAATTTAGGAGGAGTCCAGTCTAAACAAATCCTTCTTATGTCTTAGTGATTCAGTAGAGCCTGCTTACGGGGTCAGCAGATTCTAACTTCCAAAATAAATGCATAGAAAGACTCATTCGAACCCTTCAGCTTTTACCATTCTTAGCGATTAAGTCAGAGTTGCAGGGGAGGGAATCATCTGAAGACGAATTAAAAAATCATTTTTTTTATGCGGACTTGTAGACGTTTTTAAACTTTTTGGTTGAAAGCAATCTTTATTTCCTTTTCCCCATGTATGAATTAAAAGAATTGAAACAGAAGCAAATACCCCGGAGGGATTCTTTTCATCGTCTCCTCAGCAGCTGGAGAAAGCTTGAATACGTGTACATCAGTTCCATCTTCCACATCTGGATTTCATAATAAAGCTTAAAACAACAATAAAATTGAAAACCAAATTAAATTTTCTTAAGAACAATTCTGCAGACTGTTATAGTAGAAGCTAAGCAAATGAGATTTTAATTTTAACCGCTACGTATTTACAAAATAGTAACCTGGTTTTCAAGGTACGTAGAACATTTTCAAAGGGTTCCTCGGTTTCTTTTATTTATTTCTTCTCATAATTATGTTTGCCTCTTTCTTTCTGCTTCTCTCTGGGAGCTTTCACGAATAACGTTATTGTAAAATGGACTTTTCACTCATTTAAGAGCAAGCTTACTCATTTAAGAGTAATTTACTCATTTTAGAGCAAGCTTACTCATTTAAGAATAATTTACCTATTCAAAAGCAAAAGTTTACTCAATAAAGAGTAATTTACTCATTTTAGAGCAAGCTTACTCATTTAAGAATAATTTACCTATTCAAAAGCAAGTTTACTCAATAAAGAGTAATTTACTCATTTTAGAGCAAGCTTACTCATTTAAGAATAATTTACCTATTCAACAGCAAGTTTACTCAATAAAGAGTAATTTACTCATTTAAGTGCAAGCTGACTAATTACCGGAACCGAGTGTCTATGGGGTCATACCGGGTCTATATGGGGTCATGCCGGGTGTATTCAGACATGCACATATACACACATTATGAACCATATACACCATACAGTACACATGGGCCAAAAATCAAAAAATTTCAAAACTTCACTGATCGCTATGAAACTTTATAGGGATCCTCTAGGAACCCTAAATTACTCTCATACCAAAAATCAAGTCAATCCGATCATCCGTTTCTGAGAAAACGCGCCAACGAACGTCCGGACGTCCGGACACGACACAATATGAACTTGGCATTCGCATGAATAGCTCGCGCTATTAATAACGTTATACGAAAAAAATATAATTTGATTCCAGAGAAATTTGCCTTCCAGAGACAACTGCGGGGGTCAATACTTGATTCCTAGCAAATAAAACTTGTGAGGATAGCATAGGACTTAAAAAAAAATTACAATTCCCGATCGGGAGGTCAGTAAGTTTTTTTTTGCCCCAGCAGGGTTTTCCCGTAAGGCGTCCAAAGCGGTTTTGGAGACCTCTGGGTTTAATCGAGCAGTTACGCTGAATGTTTCCTAAACTGAACTGACGGTGTACCCTACCCATCGTAAAATTTAGCGTAGAATACGGTGGCACCCTTGAAATTTGCAAAAAAAATTGATGCAAGGCATTTAAACAGCGATTTACGGTTGTATACATTTTTTTGGTTCACCCGTTATACCACCCACCAACCCCGTTATAACTCCGCTATGGCAGCTCAATAGGATCCACCCACTTTTTCGTAACGTTATTAAAGAGAGCTTACTTTCTTGTTCCTCCTCATTAAAATGGAAGCCCTTTATACACACATCCGCCCACTCGGTTCTGTGTAGTTGGTCACGGTGTATATAGTATTGTAGCTTAGCAGCCCACTCTAACCTTTGGCTCAATCAGGCCATACTCCAGATTTCATTTAATAAAAAGAACAATTCATAGGCCCTTTTCGTCCTCTTCCAAATCTTGGAAAAGCATTGAAAATGTACGATTTTCCTTCTTTCTCCTTTCTCGTCTTTCAGAGGGCTTCATCCTCTCTCCCCAGTTTATTTCTCAACAATTGGAGAACAACCATTGGGTATTGTGAGAAGCCATCTAGTATTTTTCCTTGCTTGAATGGCCCATTCTCATCCCTTACAATAGGTAAAAGCTTCTTTCTAAAGCCTAGAGCGCTTTCACTTGTTTCTCCATTTGCTATTTTCGCTTGACTCAACTGGTAGTTAGAGTAGAATGGGAGCTGGAATTGATGGAATAGTGGATCTGAGTTTAATCCCATTTCTTCCACCAATCGCTACTATTTTGTTGTTCATGAGATTTGAAGATGTAGAGATTTTGGATGGTAGTAGTGGATCGAGTAGGAGTAGATTCCTCTCAATAATGCTATATTTTAAGCCCAAATTTAGATTGAGAGTTTAATTAGGGCCATGAATATTTATGATCCAATGCTTCTAAATCTAAGCCTGAAATTACTCTTAATCTAATATTCCGCTAATTCCATTATGAAGGCTCGTTACAGGCAAATGGATAAATTAAGTGAGAGGATTTTCCGGTTGATGGTCGAAGTTGGGACAGCGTCATTGGCAGTTCAGAATAATAATCGTTAAATCAACTACGGACCTTGTAAAATCAATTATTCCGAGAATTATCTTCCAAGTTAAAGTGAAAAGAAGGGGAAATTATCCTTTGGCATGACTTTGAGTTAAAATTCCCTTTGCCAGAATCCAATGCAGATTATTTGGCTCATTTTGAGAAGAGCGCTGGAGTACTCACTCAAAAATCTTGGAGTTCCGGGACGTCTGAATTGAGTTTCATTTTAGAGGGGAGACGGGTAGGGAATGGGAGAAAGCACTTTGGCATGGAGAAAGCATGAGAAAAGTGAGTGGCTCAAATGGAATTGGAACAATAGGATTTTCACGGCCCTTTCTTTGTCTCCTCCATCAGTCTCTCTCTCCCCTTGCTCTCTTCGCTCAAGAATAAACCACCCGTGGACATCATGCTCATCATATGATGATGACCTTTTTGATCTTTTCACAGAGGAGGACGGATGGGCTCGTTGGTGGAACCAACTGACTGCTGTGTAATGACGTACAGAATTAAATCCTATTTCCTCTATACTCTCTCTCATCTCCAGAAGTGCTATTATTACGCTGTCATTTTTAAATTAACGCTGAAATATGATGATACATTGCAAGTATTATTAGTATGGAGTATTATGAGGCCCTAATAACTTTTTCAACCACAAACTCATGTAACTCACTTGTACGAGCTGACTATAATTGAGTGATGCTGCCTTTCATCAGTCTCAGTGGAACTCCCGTAAGGAAGGTCTCACTTTATCGGACTCACCCAGTGTTCAAAGTCCACATTTCCTCCTAGTCCAACTTTCCCTTCTGTCTCTAGAGATTTTGTCATTTTATGAAGGATGGAGATGAGGGGGATGTACTATGAAAACATTACCCGTCAATTCCTCATCTTCTTCCTGTATACCATGGAGGAGGACGGAAACAGTTCATACAGGAAGCTATTAATTTCTCTTGCCTTTAGTCTTCTAGGAAAATAAAGGCTTTTGATTCATCAAAATTTATTTCTGAACATAATACTAAAAACCTACACAAAAAATTGGCTAACAGGAAATTCAATTTTCAAACAGGTGGAGCTAAGAGTCAACGTGGCATCAGACTTCAGTGGGGAAAGGAAGGAAGGAAAAGTGTCACTTTCTAAAAATGATTTCTTATGGAACTTCTTTTTTTTCACTCAAATACAGCACATATAATAGAGTCTCAGTAGGTGGTAGGAAATGTTGGGTTTTGTGAAATCTGGAGTGTTGGGTTACGAGAAAACAACCTGTTCCCATTCCCACATTCTGATCGATAGCGTTATTTATGTCAAAAAATTTTGACAGCGGATTTATCAAGGGAGAACAGTTCCAATTCTCTATTTTAATCATTTTATCACCATGAATAGAGAATTTTGATGAGTAGTGTCAGTTTATTTTAAATTTTGTAAATGTGCAGAGAAGCAGATGACACGAGAGACTGTATTCCAATATTCTAAGTTGACATAAGGATTTTCACTTGAAGAGCAGAAATGAGTCCTATGAAAATTTGAGTGGGTCAGACGGAGGTCAAGTTCCCCTTCTCCACGTCTGCACCCCTCTCTTCATCAATCACCAACGCCCTGACATTTGAAGCTATTTCTCAAATTATATCATTAGAGCCCAAACCTGTTGAAACTATCAAAAGTGAAAGCTCCTTCTCAGCCGAGCTTAACTCTCTCGTCTTCATCACGCTCACGGAACGCTGTCCGCAAAAGTGATATCGATTGGGCAATTCAGCTTCTCCTGGGCCTCTTTTTTTTAACTCTGAGGGATTGAGGTGACAAGGACAACATAAATAGAATCGATCTCCTTGTAGTATTACCCTTTTTTCCTAAGACGACTTGCGTGATGATGGGACCATGTCTCAGACAGATATCACAGAGAGCAGAAGTTGTAGGAATAAAAGGTTTCCGGGTAATTTATGGGAGTGGGGATAGTTTATTTTTTCAAAGGAGAAGGCGGGAAAGTAGCTATCCCAAAATTTGTCGTCATTTCTACTATAAGAAAGAAAAAAAAATGATTTATTAGGCTACGAAGTAAGCTGAATGGTTCCTGACATTTGGGTATACGCTTCTTTAGCCTCAGAATTTATAGTCATGGATTTGAAAGTTTAGAATTCCTTCTGGGAAAGTAGAGTTTTTCTTATTATTACTTCTCTGTCCAAATCTCTTGACCACAAACAAAATTGCTCTAGTCTTTCCAATTACGCCGAGGTCTGCTCAGTTGTAAAAAAAAAAACATTTTGACATTATTAAACTTCGGGTCGGGTCAGATGAGTCGGTTTACAGCCTCCGACAATTAGGACTTCTCCTAAGCTGGAGCAATATCAGTTATCCTAAATGCTTCTGAGGTTTTATTTTCAGGACTAGACTAAAGTCAAAAATGGCTGGACTCTTTGTCAGCTCCAATTGAGAGGATTTGGGCTGGAGTCATTTACAGAGATTATGTTTGGTGGGACAAAGGATGAGGAGAGGATGCGGGATAGGATCCGTGTAATATTTAGTTAGGCTCATCTGGGAGGGACAGGCTCCACGCCAAGGCTACTACCACCATTAACAAGAAACAAAGAGTACCCTAGCCACCTATTTACGTGATCTTCTCCTAGAGCTCCTCCAATCAGGCGTAGAACAATGGTGAGCACTTTCTCCCACAACAATTTCTCCATCCCACCGCTACCACTCCTGGCCTTAAACCTTATTGATGTCTCATTTCTCCAAGGATTTCCTCATCTTGAGTCTCCACTACCCTGCCCGTGCACTACAACTATAGTGTACTTTTATTTTAATGTTGTCCGTGATGGGAGCTGAAAAACAGTGGTGTAGTAAAGGAAATCAGCCTTGTATATAAAAGTGGTTATATTCCCATGACTATTGGCGGCGTTTATCCCAACTCCTTCAGCCGAATCCCTCTTCCAGTATATTCCACTGTACATAAAAATCATTGAGAATCTGCTTTATGTCCTAGGTTTCAGGACTTGTCAAGATTGGCTAGTTTCCTTTATCGCTTCCCTCACTTCAAGGCTCTAATAAATGTATAAACATGTTCTTGAAGAGCTGTAGTATGGCTAAACCCACCTACATCCTTCTAACGTTTAAAAAGCACGCGATGAGCCGTGTCACTGTATACAACTGGAAATAGAATAGCCAGAGCCCGAGGTTCGTATGGAATAAAAATATAAAAAATATTCTTTCAAAGCTACAGGCATAAATTAGACTGACGTCACAATTGAGCCAGGATTCAAACTTTCTCGCTGTATACTGAAGAAAGCCTGTGACAGCTTTTATTGCTGAAGGTCATTTTCCAATGGGAGAAGGACTTAAGAAGCCGTTGTTTCTTATATAAGTCAACACGAACAACATTTTGCACTCACACTTGGCACCTCCTTCCTCGCTTCCGTAACTATAAGGATTTGAAGTTTCCTATACTAGGAGGGATCGAAGGTTTTTTTCTTCTTACTTTCACCAACTTCTTGGAGATCTGGAATAAGCATCCTATTCACCATTCCTTAATCCCCCGCTACTCCCCACAACATTGGCCATACCGATATTCAAGAGCATTTGATGGGGATTTTCGTCAAAAGCGGAGGATTAGGATAGTGGAAGAACTGTTTTAAGTTACAAAACATGTTTATTACAGAGTAGGCTAAAGGATTTCCGCTTTTTAACTCACTCACTCTAGGCTTTCACCGGAAGGAGTGAAAATCCGGTGGTTTCCCTTCATGATACTATAAAGGAGGGCTTACGGAATATTGTACGGATCTTGAACTACTTTCCAGTTGTTGCATTAAAGCCTTTTTCTTCACTACCTTTCCGAATTGGGTAGCTGAAGCTTATTCCCCAATGATCTCCATTCTAACTGTAGAGGAGCCAGCTAGTACTTCAAAGGTTTTAATTTTATCTTTTGGCTTGATGAAATTAAAAGGAAGATTTTAGTGAGGATGACGTACGTTTATTGACTTAAAATTTCATAAATGTCGAAATCCATGTGAATACACTGTTTTTATACCCCCGCCACGAAAGCCTGTATTCATTCTTCTTATTTCTGCTAAAGATCTCATGTCGACTTTTTTTTATTCAGAACTCAAATATTTTCCCTTGCATATACACCCTTTCCTGGTAAAAGTAGAAGTCAGTGTAGAAAGAACTCCTAAAACATTCAGCTCGATATGCGGTTTTCCATGAGAGGAAATAGAATTGTGCTTTTAGGTTTAGGGTTCCTTCCGCTCCCACATACACGTTCGTTAGAGGTAACGAATTGCTCAGGTAGTTCTTATGGATTAACTTATTCCTTTGTTATGCCTCTTTGAATCAAAATTATGGTAAGCGACTGGGACTCGAGTAGTTTTCCAATAGCCTCAATCAGCATCATTTTTGAGTTCATTCTCAGTTTTTGGAAATTCTACTACTCCTGAAACTTTATTTTTAGTCTAATTATTTCCTGGAGTAGCTCTCCTGTTTCTCATGAGCTGACTGGTTGGTGCCATGACGTATAATCTAATGGGGTTTTGAATTTTGTTAGGACTGAACGTCTGAATTTTTTTTTTTTTGATTGATGATGGAGTGTTTGGAGTACATAATATTTTCCCAGAGTCCGACGAACTTGGAAGAGAGTTTAGTGAAACAAATCATGATGGGAGAGAGAGAGCTTCAAGACAGGGCTAAATACTATATTCAACCACTTAATTAAGTTCTTATCACTATCCGTCTATCTCATTCTCTTACAGTTAATTAAAGATTTATAAACAGTTAAGCTCCAGGGCGAGTCCTAGCTCCCACTTTTCAAAAAAGAGAGATAAGGAGCATTTTGTTATTAGTTATTGAACGTGACGTGCCTGACCTTTCTTCTTCTTTTTTGTAGTTGTTTACAGGAAAGTAGGTCAGACATTCTTTTAACCTCTTTCTTTAATTTCATAGGAAGAGAAAACATAAGCCAGGCTGCCTTTCTCCTGATGAGTGAATTCTTAATCCGCCAGCCATATACCTTCTTTCCATATTTTTTCCTTTGAAATTAGGAGATTAAATAAATTAAATTTATTTCTTCTGTTTCCTTCTCTGTTCTACTTGTATTTAGACTCTGACGTGATACTTTTACTGCTGAATTGAACATAGAATCTAAAATTTAAAATTCTTCCATCCGCTCCTACCCAAACGTCAGAACAGCGTTCTGCCATATTGAGCCAATTTCCGATTATGTTTTTGAAAGCCCTGAAATATTCATGGTTGTAATTATGAGGCTGGTAGAAGGAAGAAAGGGTATCACTTTTCTCATTCAATGTTATTGGTGTAGAGGAGATTGAAAATCAAAATATTTTTAATTTTCTCCAAAACGAATTTTGGACTCAGTTTTGTAACTGTGTATGAAAAAGCTCTCTAGAGTTTGGCTGCCCCCTGTCTTTTGTGTTTGGAGGTCGATATTAGTCTGATATCTCACAAATCCATTACCATGTAATTCAAGAACACGTTGGCAAACAGGTAGCGATACCACCTACTTTACCAAAATCCCAATATCCGCTCGCGGCCCTATTCAACCAGCTCATTCTAAAAACAAAATCCATTTGAGAATATAGAATCCTGGTAATGAAGCCCGTTTTTCGATATCCGTTACATCGGTTACTGAAGTTTAATTGAAATAAAAAATGAAAGCAAAAAAAAAAAAAAAAAAAATCAGAATAAAAAAAAAAAAAAAAAAAATGAATGAGCGGAATATGGAAGAGAGGCGGATTTTAGTAGGCCTCCCGTCCAGTTTAAATGCTGTCAGGGCAAGAAAAAAGACTTTCGAGTGATCTCCAGCGAAGCGAGAACTGAGAAAAGAATTCATTGGTCGAGGGACGGAGAAAAGGCTTCTCTGCCTTTTCTTTATTTTCTCTGCTTGGATGTGTTGTGACATTTGCTTTTTCTTAGATAAAATCTAGGTTATTTTTTTCTTTGAGTCCAACCAAATTGAATGGCAGCTTTGATCTTGATCTCACAAAGCAATAATTGTCAGCTTGTTTTTGCTTTCAGTGTCAAACTTCTTTCAGACTAAAATGATTTCTTCATTATTTTCTTTAAAATGAGAAGAATTACACTTTCAAAGAAATTTTAAGTGGAGAGGCTGACTTTTTCTAACATGTTTCCAGCCCTGTTTCTTTAAAAAAAAAATTTCCCCTCCGGTGGTACCGCTCTTATCACTCAATATTTAGTACTTCCAAAAAAGAGTCTAAAAATATATCCACTTTCTCTCCAGTCTCTTTTTTCTCTTATCTTCGTACTAATGACCTACTACCCAAAAGCTCATGAATTATTCATCATGTTTTTTTGTTGCTACGTAACCAAGCAAGAGATAAGGAAATATTATTTTTGAAGAACTGCTTGCTGGAGCGGTTAAATGTGAAATTGGACCGAGTTTAAAGAACACTCCCCAGAGAATTTAATCAGATATTCTCGCTATCGTTTTCTCACGATCTGAAAGAAAGAAATTTTTACGACTACGTGTAGAAAAAGCAATTTCTTTGTTTTCATCATTATTTCCTTGCATGACTTTCTCTCTAAGATTTGAAAATTTAGCTTTTTTGTTTTTCCAAATTGCTTCTATCTCGAGCCAAAAGCGTGACACAAGTTTTGAAGCCCATAAAGTTCCTCCGCTTTAAATAACCCTGAACAGATCACGACAAGATTTATGTAGAAGCATGTATTATGCATAGAAATCCGCTTTCTCTCTTTCTTTTCCAAATACTTACTCCTCAGCAAGTGGGAGAAGGATTAAAGAATGTGGTGAAGTTAAACTCCTCAAATTTAGAATGAGCGGTTAAAAGGTGGTTGTCCCTAGAAAGAGGGGGGTAATAAGATTTGGAATTAGGTTTTACCTTACTTTTCAAACACGCCAGGCTGTTATGATTTAGAGGAACATTAATGTCTTTTTATTTATACACTAATCCAAGATAGACAGGTCGGATCACCTTAGTTTCTGTCATCCTTTCGAGTCTATTCCGGGTCTGCCGCATATGAGAAAAGAATGAAAAATGCTCTGTTTGACAGTTTATGGCGTAAGAGGTTGGATTCTGGTGGACACGAGAGACGGTGTTGAGTAGTGAAAGGTGAAAGCTGGTTTTTTTGACATCTAACTTCAAAGCCTTGATTAGATTATCCCTGTCCTCCTCTCAAAAAGTCAATAAAAATCTTATAACATCGTAAACTGGGTTTATTGAATCTTTCATTAGCGTCTGCTCGATTTTTCTTTTATTGGAGAAAGTTTATGATTCCTAGAAATTAGAGTTTTGGACGGGCTCTCCGTTCTGATTGAATGAACTTCGTACTTTTGTGAGTGGGAAAGAGTGAAGCGGTGAAAGTTTTTTTTTTCAATAATTAGGAAAAAAAAAATCCTAAAAGAAGAAAATCTGTGTAAATGGATCAGTAAAATATAATTAATTCACCTGGTCCTTGTTGAGAAAGTAGGGAAAAATCTTAAACTCCCTTTACTTTCACTCTCCTTTTGAATAAGGTGGGGGAGGGAGTGGGGTTTGGTGGTATTGTTTGCGGAGTGGTTTTGCTTGGTTGGATGGGATTTATGGTGATGGGATTGACGTTGATGGGTGCATAAGTTCGACGTATACAAATGTAGAGGGATGTAAAAGGGAATTGATGTTGAGTCCTGAGTGCTTCACGGGAAGATATAATGGGGAAGAAGTTCTAAGGTAGTTTTTCCATCAGGGGAAAAGAATTAGTCGAGGGAAAAACAATGGAATCGTAAAAGCGATGCTCATCTTCTGCTTCTTTTTTTACTACCTTTCTCTATAAAAATAAAGTTCTGGAGGGGGGTAGAACAATAATAATAAGTGTAATATAAGATGTGCGTCTAAACCAGTTTTCGATAGGAGGAATCTCAGGGAAACAATCTGAACCATAACATTTCGTCTTCCCATATTATTACGTTAAGGAAGTATAGGAAGTAGGCGTGGGTTTTACTAGTAGCAGAACACACAGACTTCTAGTCATCTCATCAGTTTAAAAGTGACGGTAAGGAGAAAATTGATTCAATTTTCTTAGACTCACGGCGCATCAGGAAGCCGATCCTCAATTCTTGGAAGATTCTTATTGGAAGCACAGGCTCTTTTCTTACTAATGGCAGTCGTGGTGTGGGGGGCCTGCTTCGTCTATTTTTCCTTTCTTGAGAAAAAGAGAAGAAATATATATCCGGAATCCACCAGATTCTGGATACGGTTGATAAAGTGGGTCTTATTTCCTTAAGGCATCTAACAAAATAGCCTACTTCTCACAATTTTAAAT
>JABASM010001869.1:0-12737 GCA_019776545.1 Brachystomella parvula | reverse complement strand
CGCACACCAGTGCGTCAATACGCACCAGTGGGCTCGAAGAGAAATGCCGGCCGGGCGAAGCCCGGCGGCATTTCTCGTTTCTAATAAACTATTTCTTAAGCGATTGGGATTCGGACCGATATATTTGAAAAAAGTATCAAAATTAAATCGCTGAAAAAAAGTTGCCCAGACATATGTGTGGAAGATACCTTGGAAAACCGTATTCGCTACTGCAGTTCACGTTATTTTTATTCTCCGGAACTCCGGAAGAAACGTGTCATTTTTGTTACAGAGACAGGTATTCCGTATCAGTTCTTCAGTGTAATACCGAAATACTTACAGGTCATCAAATAATAAAGTCTTTCGACGGTGGTATAGTACAGGTAAGTGTATCGTGCTTATGCATTATGTATCCTTGTAACCCAGCTGATTAGCTAGGGTAATGAATAATAAAATTCGGGTTCTTTCGGTTCTTATGTATTCCAAGCGAACGGAGTATATGCTAATTGCCATCTGTATGTATCTTTTCCTTAGATAATGGGAGATTCAAAAATACAGAAATTTCTGGAAGGATTCAGCGGTGGAGTCATACCAGTTGAAGCCGAAGAAGTTATTCATGAATTTTTCTCTGACTACCTTTATGAAGGGGATGACGACTCCGATAATGAACCAGAAGGTTGGGATTTTGTCTCAACGCTTGATAGCGAAGAGGAGCCGGAAGAAAGACCTATATTCAGGGATGACAATGAATTAGATGAGCCGGAGATACTCAGGAACGGCTGCTGTCCGAAGCAATGTACGAAGCTCTTCGAGAAGAGCACTATACTCCAGAGTTGGCAAGACGCTGTATCTCTGAGTGTTAGATGCGATCAGCATGTAAACCACCAGCATATCATGATCGCTGGAGCACTAAACGCACTTTCAGCTACTGAGCTGAGCCGAGCGAAGTAAGTAACAATCAGGGAACATGTGCAAGGAAATATTAGTTTACAGAAGTTGTATGGACGAAAATTCACAAATCTTTCAAAGGACCCCACCACGTTACGGTTACGAAAGCCTGAACTCACTTTTCAGCGTAGATTCGAATGGTGAAGATAATTTCTCCTAATTCGAATCGGTTTGACCTCAGGATGTCACTAAAGGTCTGCCTCTTGACCTCACGTATATGGACAAGCGATACGTGAGTCGGAAATACATTGCTTTTGACGCATTTGAGCTACAAATTGGCCGCTAGAAGACTTTTAACGTTCAGTGCGAGGTTAGGCGACCCTAGCGGCCCTCTTTTAGCTCCAATGGGTCAAGCGTAGTATATTTTTTGAATCCAAGAATGCAGAGCTTCCGACTACATTTTTTTTTAAAATTCATGTATAGCATGTCTCAGGCCTACCCTTCATCCCTAAAACGTTTTCAAATGAAACTTTTTGAAAGCTTTTCTTTGACCTTTAGAGGTCACCAAGGTCAATCAAAGGTCAAGGGGACGGTTCTAATCAATAGGCGATCCAGCTCCTTACAAACGAACAAGGTCAATCAGCTCACCTCACCGACCGGTCAAGTGATAGATCAATCGAAATGGCTTGATGTCCTGATTCTAAAACTATGCTACACTTGACATTTTTAGTGTGCAACATGGCCGCCAGAGGCCATTGAATCTTCAGCCTAAGGTATAGTGACGTGACCATATGGTGGCCATATTTTAGGTCCAAAGAGTCATTTAGTATATTTTTATGATCGAAAGGCACCAAGCCCTTTGGACTGATGGTATCCCAATCGGCGAGGTCAGCCGGCTGACCTTTGATGACCTGTAAAGATCAAAGGAAAGCGAAAATTCCATTTGAAAAACTTGTCGCATATATAGTTCCGAGATAAAATGTGTGAATTTTCAGAAAAATCTAGTGGGGGTGTTTCCTGCTTTTGGAGGGAAGGAAGACAAATCATGTGTATATGTTAAAGGCCGTATGGACGTCCAGGCAGTATGCATACTTCCTAGGCCGTTTGGATATCCAGAAACAGGCAATTATGTATGCCGCCCTGTCTGAGTTGGCGTTTCATTCCGCAAACATTTTTTGAGCGACATTTCATTAGTCACTTCCTTAAACCCAGAAACGTTAATGAAATGGTGTAGAATAAACGTGAGACGACATATATGGCAGCAGACATAAGTGCTTGTTTCTACATATCCAAACGGCCTAGGAAGTATCCATACTGCCTGGACGTCCATACGGCCTGTAACATATATAAAACTTCTTTCATCTATTTCTGGAAATGAAATACTAGTAAAACTTTGGCCATGTTTTCTTTTTCTCGCTCATATTTTTCCTCTCCCGAAAGTTAAAAGTTTTTTCAAAATTTCAAGTTTTCAGAATTCATTAAATATTAAACATTTTCATTTCTTTCTGTAGTTCCAGATCCAAGCAGAAGAAATTGTGCTCCAGGGGATGGACGCAATATAGATTTCGCGGACACGAAGTGTGCAGAAATTTGTTCATGTTTGTCAATGGATGCTCCTCACAGAAGCTCACCTCTATAAAGCAGAACTTTCTGGAATCGGGTGTAACCCCAAGAGAACATGGAAGTGTTGTGAGAAAATCAAAGCCGAGGCCGGTTTCGGGCGAATCCAGGGTAGCGGCAGTTACCTTTATAAAAAACTACGCGGAGCAACACGCCCTTGTACTCCCAGGCAGAAGAATGGAAGCCACACGCTACTTAGACTTGAAACTCTTCCCCTCGTCTACGACTAAAGAAAGTTTGTACGATGAATATGTGCAAGCGTGTAAGCTGATAAAGGCCATACCTATTAGCCTCAGACAGTGGTACATTACTTGGAATACCTTCTGCTCCACCATTGTTGATAAGAGGCCAAGGACCGATTCGTGTCCCGATTGTGAGCAAAGTACGACAACTTTCAAGAATTTAAGTAACGAGAACGAGAGTGTCAAACTAGAAGCCTGGAAGGCCTCGTTGGCTCATATACAAAAAGTGACAATGGAACGCTCGGCGTACAAAAATGTAGTGGCAGCTTCTGCTGCTTACATCAAGCATCTCGATTCTATGCCTCGTCTGCAAAAAACCCTGCCATGCAGCTTTGGCGGAGAAGTCCATTACTCCTTCGATTACGCACAGCAAATCCATATTCCACACAACTCCCAGCAAGTCGGACCTCTTTACTTCCTTGCAGGGTACAAGGTGACCCTATTCGGTGTAGCAGTGGAACCTCTCGGGCTTTTCGTTCTTTACATCATTCCTGAGTCCTGCATGAATGAAATTGGGCCCAACGTAATAATTTCCATGCTACACCACTTCTTTGAAAACTATGGGCTGGGTGAGAAGGTGAGCCAGTAGGTTTGTCTAAAAAGGTTTCTAGAAAAATTGAATTTTGGAATTTTGAAATTTTTTGAAGTTTAAACAATATTTGGGATTTGTATCGATTTTAGAAAACAGTTTTTGAAATTGTGAAAAAATTTCGAAATTAGAAAATTTTTTTGAAATTCTGAACAAAATTTTTGAAGACACTAGCTAATTCTATTTTCTATTTACTTTTTATTCCAGATTGCTCATTGCCATGCTGACAACTGCTCCGAACAAAATAAGAACGACTTCATTCTTCAGTACTTCAGCTGGAGATTGTTGAACAATCTGCATGAGAAAATCACGCTTTCCTTTCTTCCATTTGGACACGCGAAGTTCGCTCCGGATTTGTTCTATGGGCTTTTTAGGAAACATTTTGCGAGTACGGATTGCAATTCCCTGAAGGACGTTGTCAGAGCAGCGTCGGAATCCTGCCCAAAATCTTGCTGCATTATACCCCACCTGGTAGGCAACGAGCAAGGGAAAGTCACCGTCTCAACGTACGACTGGCAGGCGCTCTTCGCCACCCATGCAACTAACGAAATCCCAAACATCGTCAAACAGCACCACTTTGTTCTGGAAAGTGAGAACAGAGGTACGGTGCTGTGTAAAAAGGAGTTCAATGATCCTGAACCCGAAGTCCATACTATTTTCAACTCCCCAGATACTATATCCAATTCAATTCCTCCACAAATTCTTCCCGTCGGACTTACTTACGCCCGAAAGAAATATTTATTCGAAAAAATTAGAGAATTCGTCAGTGGTGAAGAAGAGAAAGAAAGACTTTGCCCAAATCCAGGACTTGAAATGGATGATGAAAACATGGAGGACCAGCAGTTGGAACAGAACCTTCCCATGCCCGGGACATCTTCCGGCGCACGCGTGGGACGCAAGAAAGCGCGCAAAGGGGATTCGTAAAGTATAAGACTCTTTGCAGTCACTGCAACCTGCCAGGGCACAGAAGTGATGTGAGGGGTGGATTGTTATTTTGGTTTAAATTAGTATTATATCTTCTTTATTCTGTGTTTTTCATTGCATCGAATTTTCAGTTTACATTTTATTTTCTCAGTTTGCTAATTCCTAATAGGTTTTTATGTTTGCTGCCTCATTCATTGCTTCAGTTTTTCTTGGTAATTTAACTCTTTTTTGGTTGCGATCGTTTTTTCTGGTTTTTTGCTTATTATTCTTGATAATGATTTATTCCCATTTTTTCGGTTTTTTGGAAGATTGTTTTCTATTTTCTACTGTTAAATTTCGCCTAGTTCCATTTGCTACTTTTGTAATTGCATTTTTCTATTTTTTCTGTACATTAAAATTCCTAGTACAAATTATGAAATCGGAAATGAGTTCGCGACAAAAGTACTGTGGTTTACTTTCATTACCTCAAATATCACTTGCGGCATGATTTCTTATATCACTCTCTTGCAAGATTTTGAATAGCTGCGAAGTAATTAGGCAAAAAAAAGGATTTTCTCGCGTGCTCGTGGGAAATAATGCTTGACTTAACGTACGCGTTGAACCATGGGCACTGGGATTCTTAATCTTCACCTGGAGGCCTGGAGTCTTTTTTATGGGGGTATATATTATGGTAGGGATGAGAATATTCTTACTTTATTACAGATACGAATGAGAGAGCACACTTGCCTCAAGGATTATCCTGCTAAAATTCCAATTGTTGTCCTCAAAGGCATTGTCATATTCTGATCTTCTGAGGCGTGTCTCATTTCCATTTTTAGGTAAAATTTTCGCAAAGGCGAAGGTCGACTGCCCAATTCAGGCGAGACAAGGACTTTTAGCCTTTTTTTTTAAGCAAGAAGTGAAGTTAAACCTGTATTTCAAATCTGCTTTTGAGTTTAGTATTATTTAAGAAGAGGAGGATGCCTGCGACGTGCTGGTGGTTCCGCTTCCGCGGAACCGTCATCGGGGTAAACCATCATTTATCTGATCCAATTTTCTCCATTGTCCAGATTAGTTGCAGTGAAAATTATTAATTTTAGAATATTTGGTGGCAAGTAATGTTGATGATGATGTACGCATGCGTGGTGGTGGTACTACATGAGGTTGCTGATTGGACTTGGCTTGAATTCCCTATGTCGCTCATCCCAATCATCGGCGTTGTCGTGGGGTTGCTCCTTGCATTTAGGACCAACAGTGCATACGACAGGTGAGTCTGACCAATATTTTCTAGGTATTACCTAAAAAAGTGCGAAAGAAGCTTATTATGAAAATTCACCGACGAAGGCAGTGTAAGGTTTTTGACAACAATATTTAACCCTCCGTTTACAAAAGTTCGAAAATTCAAAAGTTCGGATTTGTAAGCTTAAAATTTATACGGAGCAGCGGTCATTTTACTACAATGCTCGAAATTTACTGCAGGTGGGAGGGGTGCTGTACGATTATATCCATCCGATAGATATACAGTATAGCACTCCTCCCACCCGCGGTAAATTTCCAGCGTTATAGTAGCAATTCGACATAGTAGTTGAAACGGTGAAAAATAATCCGTAGAAACAAACACATTGATTGATGCTTGAATTATGAAATTACAGATTACTTTTGACTTCTTAAGGCTAGCGCAAATAGCGACTTGTGCTAGTAAGAATCCGGCTGCGCTTCGAGATTTCCGAAAAGCGCCGCGGCTTGAGGTATAGAGCCTTCTTTAGAAAAGCTCATTGTTGCACTAGCGGTTGCGCCTTTTTATTAAGGAAAGCTGCCAGTTGCGGCTTTTCCCCGGGAAAATATGCGCCAGCGCTTGCGCTTTTTCCTTTCAACGAAACCGCTAGCTGTACCTGCGGTTTCGCCTGCCACCGCAACGAAACTGAAAACTGTGCGCCACTCTAGTCGGATTTCGGCTTGTCTTTGACTTCAAAGTCTAGGTCGACTAACTTTTAGAAATAACTTTTGGAACTGACGCATTAAGACATAGACGAAATGTTGCACCGACTTCGTCGTAAAAATTAGAAAAAGGAGTTTCTTTTGGTGTGATTGGAAGAACTTTCCGAATTCTTTATAAATTACTCCAGCCTGAAAAAATGATCCCAGAGCTTTTCCATTTTCAGCTTACAATTCAGGTTTTCCTTTATGATGGATACATGAATAATGCATTAGTTTCCAAGCCTTATCTTTGTCTTTATATTTATAGGTATTGGGAAGGAAGAAAACTGTGGGTGAGTAAAGTTCTCAATAATTAGTTAAATTCTATGACAGCCGATGAAATTAATTTTCACATGCAGTCCACTATGACAGTACAAGTGAGAACTCTGACCAGGAGCATTTGGATTGGAGTCAAAGGGAACGAGTCTCGTGACCTCGTTGAAAAGAAATCAGCCATAAACCTGGCTGTAGCCTTTGTGACAGCTACAAAGCATTACCTGAGGGAAGAATATGACTATGAGTCTGATGACCTTGTCTGCCTTATTGGTCACCTGGTAAGGACGAGACGGTGTACCAGATCTAGAAATACCCTGTAGAGACTTTGAAATACAAGCTTCACCGGAGTTTTTTTAATAGCCAAGACTGTTCACACCCTCTTCAAATATGCCGTTGGACGAGCAGGTTGATTACTCAACGGAAAATATTCCTGAGGAAGTATCTAAATCCAAAATTCCAATTCAGAACGGGATGGATTCTCGTAGTCTAAAAACAGCATTCATCCAGAGACAAAAATCCAATGGAATAAATAAACTCATAGCATATGACCATAACGTACCGACCAACGTGAGTTTTCAACCGAATTCCAGTTTTCCCATGGAAAACCTTGAACAAATGCCTTATGAATATACTTGCCTTTTACTTAATTTCAGATTCCAATTGAATTGTCTCACTACCTCCTCTCCTACATCGCATACGTCCAGGATAACAAAATGGCGGAGGGCTTTATTATCAGCGCCATGTCAAGTTGTAAGTTAGACGTAAAAATAATTTTTATTTCCTAGTCCGAATTGAGTTTTCCAAAACAAAAATATCAAAACATTCCTTCCTTTTTGTCCGGTTTGTTTTGACCTTGAGAAAAATTAAAATTCGGAGCTAATAAGCTTGGCTGAATGCTAAAACTGAAGAGGGAAAGGTGAGGGCTTATGAGCGATTTTTTACCCGGTTTTAGGTGGTTTTAGGTTTATTCAACCTACTTTCCGGAGCACCATATAATTTTTCCAGAGGCCAATGGTGTCTGGTGGGAGTGCGTAGCTGGGAGTGCGTAGGTGGGAGTGCGTAGGTGGGAGTGCGTAGGTGGGGCAGTTGGTCATTGCTGTTTGGTGCATGAAAGGTGGAAAGGAAAGGAGGATAGCAGAGCAGAGACCCCTTGCCCTTCCCTCTTGAGCACCAGCTAAATGTGACAATTTTTTTTTTGATTTTCCAGCTCTTAGCTCAATGGTTGACTGTCTTACCAGCTTCGAACGAATTCTTCGCACACCGATTCCGTTGGCCTATTCTGTGGTAAGGAATAATTATTGCGAATCAAAAAAATCAAAATGATGCAGTCTGTACATCACTAATAATTTCAGCACCTGAACCACTCCGTCTGGCTGTACATGCTTTCCCTTCCGTACCAATTAGTCGAGAATTTGCACTGGTGGACAATTCTAATTGTTGGACTTGGATCATTCTGCCTTCTCGGAATTTTAAGTATTGGATGGGAAATTGAAAATCCATTTGGATATGACTCAAATGATTTGGTAAGCACAAGGCAAAAAAGGGAAGGGAAGCCAGAAGGCAAAATAAGTTTCTTCGATGGATTTCAATGAAACTTGGTGGGATAGGTAGTTACTCACCATTACTTCCAACTTCAGTACGGATCGAAAGTTTTGTTGAAATCCATCGAAGAATTTTATTTTGGCTTCCGACTTCCCTTATCCTTTGTTTATTTTTTCGTTTTCAAGAAGAAAAAATTCCCTTACGAAAAAATGTTAATTTCTTATTGATAATTTCCTTATTTTTTTTTTTTTGGTTTAGCCGCTTGATGATTTCTGTAGAGTAATTCGGAGAGAAGTGGCAGTGATAACCTCCCACCCCCCACCGGATCCCATGACATGGCTTCATTCCAACAAGAATCGTCCATTTGGGTCACGCTGTGACATCAATGCGGTTGACCTGGCAGAAAAGCCAGTATCCGAAGTTTGTGAAATGTTTGAAAAATACTCTGCTGACGATCATTTTCACATAAAAATTAATAAAAAGTGAATTCAATGTGATAACAAAATCTAATGTTTAATAACAAAACAAAAAAATTCCAACAAGCTTTCAGCGATTTTAAGAAAAACAAATTATCAGAATCAATCAGTATACTTAATTCATAAAACTTTGAAGCTGCTCGAATCCGTTGGGAAATAGCATAGAGAAAAATGGAAGATTGTACGGGCAGAATTTCCAGAAGAAGAATCGAATTGTTGGACACGGCTGCTCCCCTCGCTCATCACCGGACTTGTCAACCCGCCTGCTCACATTCCTTCTATCGATCTCAGTACCATTGGCGTCGTAGGTAATAACTTGCTCAAAAACAGTGACAGGTGCTTCCGTGGTTGTGGATGACCAATAGGGAACTCGCTTTAACTTCCGGTTGGCTTTTGGGTGCTTGAGTGGTGTAAGGCGGGGAGTTCCAGCATCGTCCAGAGGAATTCCACCCCTCCCGCCTGGGATTGGAAACAGGCTTCTGCGCACAGGCTCAGAATTCACGTAACTCAGCCCACTCTCACCACGGACGAGCTCAATTAATTTTAAAACCAGGATTAACTGAAAGAGGGGAATGAGCAATCCGATTATTTTTCTGGTACGCATTGTCACAGTAGCCAAAGCTCAACTAATCTCTTAACGAATTTCCAACAAAAATTTCTAAGCTATCTCTCATGCTAGTACAGTTAAAATTAGAGTTGTAAATTAAACCTTGAATAATTCATCTTTCTTTTACCTATTTTCTAAAGAAAACCCATTGACATCATTTTTTTTATAACGGTAGCCCCACTTTAATAATTTAACCAATTTCTAGGTGTTTGCTTATGAGAATTTCTCAGTGAGTAAATGGACAGCATCCAAAACGAAATTCGCTGTTGAAATTAAGTTCCTTCCTGAGCTACCATAGTCACCGCTCAAAATGGCCGGAATGTTTATGAGAGATTGACCCAGCCAAGATAAATTGCTGCTACTGCGCATATACCCCCCTCCTCCGTATCCTCCTCCATATCCTCCTTCGGATTCGTAGAAACTAGCATACAGCCAAATGAAAATGGCTGCCATTATAAATCCAACGGCGGTAGCGATGATGAGCTGAACAATTGGAAGTCCTGAGATCTGCGTCGACGTAGAACAGCCGCCGCCCACACAGCCCTAGGAAATGGTTTGAAATCTTTGTTAAAATGACCGACTACTTGAGACGCCTTCCCATATAGCAGAATTCTAAAATTACCGGACAGAGTCTTGGAGTTGGAATTTCAGCGGTTTCACTTGTATTGACGACACTGGCATTCGCTGCTGCGTTTCTGGTTGGCTGACTGGCGATGTGTAGTGCTGTACAAGGCAAGGGATGGAAGCTTACGAGTAAAAAAGCTGAAAAAATCAGCCAGGAGCTGGAGCTGGACCAGTTACTCATTCTTACTCGCTCTGCTTTGTAAGTCTTAAGAATCACTGATGTCAACAGTCTTGTTCTCATTCTAATTCTTACTTCTTTGCGTGAGGTTAGATGATTTTAAAGAAATTACGTTAACTGTAAACCAACTCTCGGCCCTGGTTTTACATACGCTAGCATGTAATTGGAAAAAGTTATATTTTTCCCTCCGGTCAACAATTCCAGCGTTGTGCCAAATTCTACGCTGATGGAGACATGGTGGAATTGCTTTCAAGCCTAATTTTCTAGGACTGGTGCTTTTTTATCAAGGTTTACTTTATTTCGAGTACGAAAGAAGTATAGCCATGTCTGGCCCATTGAAGACGCTGAAAATAAGGGCTATGGAATTTTATTTCCGGGATTTTTCATATTACTTCCCGTAAAATTTTTTCCCATAGTCAGGAATCTGAAAAAAAAATCCTCGCCACAGGATGCATTGAGGCCGCAGGGTTCGAAGCCATTGTTGCATCGGCAGATTTTCCTAAGCCTTCCTCGCTAATTGGGATTTTTAGGGTTTCATTTCAAAGCCTACAATCCCAATTCGCAAATCACATTGAGTATGCCGTTGAATGTCGTAGCGTCGGGCATTGAATTTCAAACCCCCACGCAACCCAGGTACTTGACAAAGAGAATAAAGTGTAGTATAAAGACTGTAAAGCTTTGTAATTTGTCTGCAAAAAAAAACCTTGCCACGCAATGGCGTGGTGGTGGCTTCAGTTAAGCGACTGTCTGCAGGGTTTTAAAGAATCCTAATTTGTGTGGTGCCCGAGCATGCATTTCGTGTTGCACGATAAATGTCTTTGCTTTACAAAATTTTTAACGATCATATAAGGTTGTCTAGATAAAACGTAAATTAATTAAATAGGAAGTTGGACAACCCAAGTATAAAAACCAGCATCCCATTCCCATCTTCCTCCATACTCTTTTTTCGAGAAATATTCAGTCATATTTTTCGCTAGAAATTCCACGGAGTTAAGAATGAAGGTCGCCATTGCTCTTGTCGTTGGGTTGGTCGTTTTGGGACTCGTAAGCAAAAAAAAATATTTTTCAAACTTCCAAGGCCTTCTAACTTGTTAATTTTAATTTAAAGGTGAAGGGAGAGTGTGACGAGTCTAAGGTGGAAAAGGCGTACGAGGCATGCCTTGAAAAGCATGCTGACCCCAACAAGGTCAAGGAAGTAGAAAAGAAATGTGAAGCAAAGGCCAAGTGAGTCTAAGCCTGTACTTAACCTTACATAAACATTATTGAAGGATATTTTAATGTTAAGACTCTGAATTTATAGGAAAGCCTGCGGTGGTAAACTTTCTGGAGGACTGGCTGACGTATTTGGTATGGTGAACAAGATGTTTGAAGATTTGGCTGGTAAAAGTGGAATGAAGGACCTTGGTAAGCAGCTCGAAAAGATGCTTGAAGGTGGCGACATCATGAGCAAAATCTCAGGAATGCTCGGAAAGAAGGCCTAAGTTAGTAGAATCAATCTATACCGTAAAAGTAACATGCCTAAAAATTAAAATCCTGCAATTTGATCCCTTTCAAGTCATAGTATAACTCCTTATTTAATATTTTTAAATTCTAAATAATTGAAATTTAGTTCTGACACAATTTCTGTAGAACTTTAAAAAAAAATTGTCTCTTAGGATTTAGAGTCTGTATCTTTCTCTTTCTTCAGCTGAACCCCGTTGAGACTCGTGTCCTTCCTTGAAGAAGCTGTAGAATGACTGCGTCCTTTGCGCTCTTCAAGCCCTTTCACGTCATCTATGAAACGATCTGATGCTCGGCGATATGTTTCCAATTTTTCCTATGAAAAAAAATCACATAGCTTGTAGGGTATTAACCTGTTCACAACTGTTCACCTGCATGTTTTTGCATTTCTTACCGCTTGTGCCTTGACGAGTGATTCCGTGGCCTTAGCTGTATCCTTGAGCTTCATATACTCCGCCTTCCAAGTCTCACTCGATTTCTTCAACTCCACCACTTGAAGTTTGGCGTCATCTGCACGAAAACAGGTAGCAAAAAAATTACTTAGAAAATTCGAGGAAAAAATGGAAGTAACTTACTCGCAGTATTAGTAAGAGCGTTGATATTTCCCCCAAGTATTCCCACCTCAACTTCGTATTTTTGATTCTGCTGTTTCAATTTTCTCACATCCACAAGAACCCCGTCCAATGGAATGAGAACAGAGTCTTCGGGAGGTCGCGGCGGAGAGTCAGACTGCTGCGTTCCCTGATTTTGGTATGAGAACACTGGCAGCAGTTCCTTGTTTCCTGTATAGTTAAATAATAATAAGAGAGAGTTTGATTGATTACTTGCTTAATTTACCTGTAGCAATGGTTTGAATCGTATCTAGAGTTTCTTCGCCTTGGGTAGTTAGGCTGAGAATATTATCCGTCCACAAATTGTATCGAAATTGAGAGTCTTTTTCAAAGACTTTTTGCGTGACCTTCCGGACCTAAAAATAGAAATTAGAAAACTGTTTCACGCAACTTGATACAACTTAAGATTTGACTGTCTTACCTGCGCCCGGGTTAAATTAAGTCCAGAAATGAGACATATTTCCTCGAATTCATTTTCCTTGATATATCCACAGCGTGTGGTATCGTAAAAGTTAAAAGCAAGCGAAAGGGCATTGTCAACTTTCTTTGCAGCGACATCAGGTCGTGATGATTCCTTGGAATCTCCACCCACGGATGATGCATCAGAAGCTCTCCTATCCATTTTCTTCACTTCGTCCACTTTCCCTTTAGATTTTTCATCTTTCTCCTTCCGGGATTCCTCTTTGGGTTTCTCTTCCTTGACTTTCTCGTCTTTTTTCTTTTCT
>JABASM010001868.1:0-12747 GCA_019776545.1 Brachystomella parvula | reverse complement strand
TAAGAGCAATAATTTGTAAAAAATTTTATCCCTTTCTCTCGAGATGAACAATGATTTCGTTATTGTCGATTCACGTAAGACACAGCAATAAGTCTCACATCAAATAAAAAATCACTGGGGGTCATCCCTCTGAGATTCAATTTTATAAGTTGTTAAAAATGATCTTGAATGGAAGACAAAAATCTAAATTAAATCTAATCAAAGAAGGCTTAAAAAACTTTCAAAATAATTTCAGAAAAAGAAATAAAGAATAAAGGGAGAAAGGACTGCCCCTTTAGAAAATCAAACGTGCAATGACGGTGGTGAAATGGAATGGATGGAATGGAAGGTGGTAATTATTGACAGGAGAAATCCGTTGGTGCTGGGAAATCGGGATCATAAGAAGTTATTTTTCAACAGGAGAAATCCCATTGAGAAATTCCATTAAAATAAAAAAATGAAATTATACCTTATTTGCAAGAAGACTATCAGCAGATGAGGCTTGGTCAGTAGACGCCACAGAAGCCTTTGCTGACTGAGCATCCGTTGCTTCAGGTAGACTTGAGGTTGAGCTACACTTCCTACTAGAAAGTACACTGTTCGAAGATTTTCTATCACCAGTTGAACTCTCTCCTGTCTTGACTTTAGACTTAGACGTGGATTTTGATGAGCCAGGTGTCGGAGTGTTTTCCGTAGCGTTATCACAGCTATGGGCTAATCGGAGATCGTACTTTCCCTCTGCCCCCATTCGGTAAGAATTTAAGCCTCCCTGGTCCCATGTGATGTCAATCCATCCATTGTGCCACTCACTAGACACAGTACCCTCCCCTGGTGGATTCCCATCTTGATCTCGCCATTTCCAGTCAATCCCTCTAACGACTTTTGAGCCCACCACCATGTATTTCAGCTGTGAGCGGATTTGCCGCCTCTGCTTTCGAAGGCTTGCTTCAGCTTCTCGCATTGCTTTTCCTATTTCAAAAAATAAGACGGAGGTTAAATATCTGTCCACCGTGGATTGACATTACAAAACTCACCGAGATCATCGCAGGCTCCAGTTGCTTTCCCATAAATCTCAAAACCAGACAGGCTGAGGTAATGAGCTGAAAACAAAAATTTATTTTGCTTGCGACTTCAGAAAATCAAGGGTAAACAAATCCTTACTCTGTCCTGACGCATTTTTCCCATTTTGCTGAATACGGAAGTGACGCCATCCCTGGAGTTCATCACTCGGTGTTTCAATCGGCCAAGAGGCTGAGCTGCCAGGGTCATTCAAATTACAGTCGTCGACGTGAGTGTAGAGCGTTACCCAGGTGTTCCCATCTTTTGATGCTTGAAAGAGCCAATTTCGGAGTGCAGATCGACCATATCCACGGGCATGACGGAGTGTGTAACACGTTGGAATTAAGTAAATCCCAAGGTCAATAGCAAACCAGGATTTCTTGTCATCATTCGTGTGGCAATTCACTGCGGAAGCATCACGACTCAAAATGTCCTCCAGTTGACCATAGGGAAGATTTCTGCCCTCCGAAGAGGAAACGATGACGAGTCCATATTGTGCTGGATTTACCCAATCAGAATTTGTCCTTTGGAAGAGAAAAAAAATTCATACCTTCCACCAAAAACCTTTACCATAAGTTGGTTATGGATAATTACTCACTTCGCGTTGGTTCCAATCCAGTACAAAACCCCGTTTTCATCAAAGTCATGCTGCTGACGGAAAATGACTGGGGGTCCGTCTTTGAGCTTACGAAAGAAAGTGAAAGTTGAGCGGTCGTAATCGTACCTACAAGACAGAAATTTTTTAAAGATTCTCCTACACACGGAAGTCAGAGTTCGCAGCAGAGATCCAAGTGTCGCTCTCTTACCATTGTTTTGCTACCATTTTGAGTAAGTAGTTCTCGAGCTGAGCCACGGTTGTGAGTGGTTCCATTTTGAGGGCACATCCTGAGCGATCAATGAGTGAACTCTCAGAGGAAGATTTTTCCAGTCGGAATCGGAGTCGACGTGTGAGCACTTGAAGTCCATAATTAGCACCTGATGATTCATAAAGTAGGACTGGGAGACGTTCAATTGTTTCTAAGACCGAAACAAGTTTCTTAACTAGTGAAACTCCTGGATTCATTCTGAGTCCGTCGACTACGCGTTCCTTGAGACATGATCGGAATACGTCGATTCGTTGTTGGAGCATGGCCACATGTCGGCGTCGACTGGATTTCCCAAACAATGCATCTGGGTCTCTTTCGCTCTCCGTAGAGAAGAGGCGGATGAGTGCTTGGACTAATCCAGACGAGTGAATCTCATAGGCAGAGACTAAACTGTCATCCCGTAGGAGACGAGTTAGGTCTTCAAGTGCGGATTTAAGGATATGCTGCCAAGGGATTGAGTCCTCTCGATCACGGTGTCCAAATTGCTAGTTACAGAATACATAGAATTTAATAGGAGGCAGTTACACTGATGATAGTAATTACAGAGGATTCAGTACTTACTTGCTTATAGCAGCCGCGTTCCAACTGTGCAACAATGGTCCCCAATTTCGCAACCACACCGCGAGGCTGAGACTGTGCTGACTGAAAATGATTTTCATAGACTTCTTGTGCAAGGACGCGAATCTTTTGCTTGAGAGCTTCGTGCTTGGAACGAAGTCTCTTTCCCTTCCGTCCAACCCATCCCGTTGCAAACTCTGATCCTAATGTCGTCTCAGCCGTGAAAGAGTGACGGGTCCCACGATTCGACTCGAAGAGAAATCCGGGTAGGTCATCTTTGAGAATAGTTGACTGTTGTTGCCCATCCGCATTCTGAATACACAACTCCCCCTCCTTTTTACAGCTCATAGTCCAGTTTCCGATTTTAAGTTGAAATTTGGGATCGACTGTACTGAGAATGGGCTGTGATGGGATTCCTGCTCGAATCCCAGTCCTTGCTCTTTGCAGTTTCTCAATAAACTCACTCCGACTCTCAGACGTGTCTGATCCTCCTTCAGGACTTCCAGATGAGTACATCGTAGCCAGCTTTCCATCAAGGACGAACCGAAACCATCCGTTGCTCCCATTTGATAACTCCAGGGCCGCTGCCTCGTTCCAGACGTAGACACAATCCCGCCCTCGACAGATGCACCAGTCTTTCCAATGGTATGGTTTCCCCGTTGCAATTTCTTTTGCATCTTCCACTGCACTCGCTTCTATTTCTACCTTTCCCAGAATAGCATCCTCTTTTTTCACTTCAACCTCGGCTGACGGCGGCATTGCAGCGAGAGCAAGTACTTTGACAAAGACACCTAGCCTTGCAAAGTGCTCAACAAAAATGTTTTGGGCCTTGACCATCAAATCTTTGACCATGTTCAAAACGAGGAGGTGACCGTCATCATCATCTTCTGTATCGAGTACTGCGGCAATTACTTCCACGAGTACTGTACCCAGGGAATAGGTGGATGAATCTGGATTACAAAGCTCTACTAAGAGAGGACCAGAAATGTAATGTATCATTTTCTTGATCAGGTTCAAGCTGGCGCGCCTGAAAATAAGGGGAAAAAAATATTTTAACTCGGACGAAAGCTAAAAAAAATTCCTGCTGATCACACTAGGCGTATAACAACCTACTATGTGGAAAGGAAATTACTTTGGGCACTGCAATAGGAGAAGATTCTTAGGAGTATTCTTCACCCTGTGTATTGATGGACTAAACTACGACAATCACCGCCAAAAATTATTGCCCCAATAATTAGCACCTGTCGATGAATGTCGACGGAATAATTACTGCTAATTTTTACGTACGCCAAAACATCGGTACATTTTGCGAAAAAAAATTTCGGTACGGGTACCTAAAGTCTAACAAAATGATAGCGGGTGGAATCGCACTTGGTTTCAGGCGAATCGCTTTCTTTGGTACGTTAAATTTATTTTTTGAAGACTGTAGTTTGATTGTGCCCGTCGCTAGCTGCAGGAACAGCGAATTAATTAATAACCCAATTAAGAGCGTTACAATTTGCTTCCCTAGAATATTGGTGCGGTTTTTTTTTTGTGAATTTGTTCTTTCTGTCGCTAGAGACGGGCTTGTTCACGATAGTTACGAATAAAATAATAAGAAAACTGGAATGGAGAGTGAAGTCACACGACGTGGCCTTGGAAGACATCCAATCCAATTATACTCGGAACAAAACTAAAACACTATCAAATTTTTTATGAAGACGAAGAATTGACTTTCGCATAGCGAGGCTAATGCAATTTTTTTTTAAATCTTTTCGGAGCTTGGGAGCAGTAAAATGCACTACGAAATAAAATTAAATGAGTTACCTGACTGCCTGAACCATGGTAGAATGATAGGTTGAGCAAAAGAGAGGGAGAAGACGTGTGAGATAGAGAGGTGCCATTTCCGGGTCGCCCTTTGCTTCAGTAACTACTTCTTCAGACTCGGACTTAGTGCGTTCTCTTCCAGCTTCAGAAGGAAGCATCCACTCACCTAAAGAAACCCAACAAATTCTAATTAAGCTTTGAATTAAGGAAACCATAAAAAAAGAATGATTACCAGGTGATTGTAGAATTGTTGCTACTTCCCGATGGCCTTCATCACTTCGTTCCCTTGCTTTCTCAAGTGGAGTTTTACCATCATCATCCCTCAAATCCTGGAAGCAGGAAGAAATTGAAAGGTGAGGATGAGGAATTAAGGGAAATGTTTTAGATTATTCTTTGGGCTCATACCGGATTAGCACCATGTTTCAGTAGAACTTTTGCAATGGCCGGCCGACCAAAACAAGCAGCATAGTGGAGTGAGGATGACCTTTGACCCTTGTTTACATCTGCACCCTTGTCACATAGGTACTCCACCATTTCATGAGTACCGAAAGCAGATGCCCAGTTGAGCAGAGTCTGCCCTACGTCATCCATAAAGTTCACCTCAACTCCTGGAATGAATGAAAAGAAAAACTTTAATCACCTTCTCAAGTAAACAAAAAAAGAGGAAAAGTTTTTTTTTTCACCTCCACTTTCGATTGCCTCCACCAGTGCATCAGTATCTTTACTCCGAATACAGTCAATGAGTTGACGATGCGTTTTTTCACCGGCAGCTGTGCCTTCTTGCCGACGAAGTCCTGCTAATCGAGCACTTCCAACACTTCCTGACTTCGGCAAAGCCTTTCGTCCCTCAAATAGTAGCACCAAAAGTAAATCAACGAGCCTCATTGTGTCCAGTACGCAGCGCTCGTCCCCTTTAAGCGCTTTGTCAAGAGCATCTGGCAGCTCTGAGCGTAGGAGCTCCTAAAATGATTATTAAATTCCACGATCAAAGTCAAAAAATAAACGCAGAGAAAAAATATTGATCCTGCATCTTTCTCTTACATGGGTAATTGTAGGAGATCCACGACAAAGTGTGGACAGAAGACTAATAATGCTAGATACACTGGCCGTGTTCTTCCCTTCTGATGGCGTATTGGAAGCAGAACCGCTCGTAGTATTAGAAGGAGCAGGCGTACTGGCACTTGACGTCATTCCTCCACTATTTCCAAGGGATGAAGACATTTTAATGAGTAGATCTCGAATAAGGCCGTGTTCAGCCAGAGGCTGTGGATCAATCCCACGTCGTGTGAACCGATCTGAGAGTGAAGCGAAGCACCGAAGAGCTCCATCTGCCACCTGAAAACATTTAAAAATCAAAAAATCATAATTTCGGTAACCTAGAATTTCCGATATGTTAGAAATGATGCGTACATGCGTATCTTCATGACGGAGAAGGAGTGATAAGCTCTGGACGCAGTCTGGAAGCGTTGGATCTTGAGGTTCCATTTTCGAGCAGACGCGAGATACAACTGCCATTGCTGAATGAAGTGTATCCTTGTGCACCACTGTTCCATTCTCACGAATAAATGTGAGTATACAGGTCAATCCCCCGGCTTCAAAAACTGCACCTGCTTCTCGGTTGCAAATTAATTCAAGTACCTAAAATTGAACCCAGATTTTTCAATTTGGCCAAATTCATCATTTTTTTATGGTAAAAACGTTAATTAGTAGGTCATAGATTCCTTCCTTCCAAAGAGGCCAGAGAGTAAGAACTACTACACAAGGCAAGAAAAATGGGAATCGCACGCTTTTACGGAAGTTTGCATCGCCGAGACAATGTCCCGCATATACCGGCACTAAATGTGGCTTGGCAAATTAAACTTAAACGGGTAGATATCTCAAACAAGCTAGCATGCTATTGTAGTTTTTTAACCGGGTTTACTAAATGGCTCACTGGGAAGGAATTTACGAATTACCTGTTGCACAAGGGAAACCCTATGATTAGAAAACGATTTACAACCGTTCATACTAACCTTGACACACTGCTCAGCCAAGTCTTTGGATGTGCGTGAGCTCAGCTCAGCCACAGCTAATCTGTTACATATTGATTTCACAGCGCCTTCAACTGACACGATACGACGAGTACACTCGATGGACACGTCCAAATAGTAGGTTAGAGCACGGGCCGTTACTTCTAAAACCGACTCTGTAGCTGTCTCATCCAAGAAGATACGGCAGAGGGCAGGAAGAAATGCTCTTGGAGGGCAACTATAAGAAAAGTAGTAAATAAAATACATTATTCACCAATCTCAGTAATGGTAATGCATTAATTCCATGTCCAAGAGAAAGGGACATGGCTCATCTCATTAAGACAAACCGACTTCACAGTAGTATTTCAATAGTACTCAATCTATTATAGACATCAGTAATAATAATAATAGAATTTTTTTGAGTAATTACCATTCGAAACATCTATCCACATTATCCGACATGAGAAGGAGCATGCACAACTGTTCCAGTGCGATCAGCTGCATGTCCCTCTCTTCTCCTTGACCCGTACTCAGCCATTCTAATAAAGTTTCTGGGTCTACGACGTCGGCCATGGCTCACTTTCCTTCCTGGAATCGAATAATTTAATTTTATACACTTCTCTTTTGACCTAGTTCAAGCACATAGCTTGAGCTTAAGCGGACTGAAAAGCTTTAGCAACATGAAAATGGATGAACGAACTGAGAGTGAACCCTTCATATCTTATCGAAATTGCATTGCTATATTTGCAAGCAACAGCTGAACCAGCAAACTTCGTCTCCAGCAAAGCATTTTTATTTTCTATTTATTTACGGAATGTGAATTACTAAAGTCCTGAATCTTTATATGATTCTTTTCTTCACTGAAATCGAATTGCAGAATAATAACAGAAGAGCATGGAGCAGAAGCCATACCTGCAGATTTCTGGCAAATTATATACACAAGCAACCGGATACAAGGACTAATTACCTTGGAAGCAGATCCTCTACGCCCTCCTTGCCAGAGAACACCCTTTACACTTAGAAAACCCAATCCTTCTGTAATAGTTTTAGTACTTTAGTCCAGTGACGAAATTTAGAAACCGCTTAAGCCCCAGTTTAGGCTGCTTTACCGTGAGTCTGAAACGAGAAAGAACAAAAGCCGTAAGTTGGAATACAGAAAAACATCGGTACAGTAACAGTGTATCAGCCTCAGAGTTTACGTAGATACTAAATACACCGAATCGATAACTTACGCATAGTATTCAATTAATAGAAGAAGAGCTTGAGCTAATACCCTAAAAATTCTCCAATCCCAACAAAAAAAAGAGTAAGAAAAGACGAATCGCCTAGCCCTAGAGCATAAAATCCTTTAGGATAAAGGATAAGGAAACTAAAAGCGCAGTGAACCAAAAAGTTAAGGAAGCCCAGTTACTCACCTCGTAATCCACGAAGACACGGAAGTCAGGTAAGAAGAAACAAGAATAAAGAAGAAATTAAAAGTCGACCACTTCTCAGCAAGTGAATTTTCATACAGACGACGACACAAAAGGCAGATGAAATGATGATGAGGGAGATCTCTGTTCTTTCTCTGTAAAGGTTGAGGAGGCGGAGCAAAGAAACTTAGGCATTAGTCACCTCCAAATATTTCTGAAAAAAAATTGATAAAATTCAATTTTTCAAAAGCAGAAGAACTATTTATGTACTTTTGAGCTCAGTAACAAAGGATTACTTGTAAAAACTGAGTTAATTTTGATAACTAATTGAGAAACCATAAGCTTTGACTTCCTGCGTTGAGAAAACCTTATAAGAATTTCACCTTCGCCCAGTTCAGGTATAACACCACGTGATTTCCAAAGTTAGCAAACAGTAAACTGCGCAACACTAGTCACCGACCCAGTCGGTATGTGTTCAAGCATAAAACAACTCCTCTGATTGCCGTTAGTAGTAGGGGAAAAGTCAATGCGGCTTGATTTTCCTGAAAATTGGTTAGCCAGGTACACAGTATGAAATAAAGCGACATGGAGTTTGGAATGGGGTATGAAGGGTTTCACCCCATCCCTTCCATTTCGATGTTTTCCATGCTAATAACGACGTACTTCAACGCTTGTGCATACTCTCGGGGCGTTTTTAATTGATCATTCTCATTTTAAAAAGTAGTGTTTCGCACCGAAAGCTCAGGGCCGACGCGAGCGCTGGCTTGGTTGTTTACTACATTATCAATTGATGGAGGCAACAACAGTCGTACCTTTAGCTTCCGCTCGCGTCGGCCCTGAACTTTCGGTGCGAAACCCTACTTTATAAAATGAAAATGATCAATTAAAAACGCCCCGAGAGTAGGTCTTAAGCTGATTAACGTCTGTGACCTCCGGGGGTGTCAATCTGCTGAGCTCATGGAAGCGAGCAGACGATAGGTCGATCGAAAAATCTTGCCCCCCGTCCCGTGGTTCTAAAAAAGAGCTTGCTCGAATTAAACCCTCTGCTGACCCTAGTGCGCGTGCTAATATCATTTCCTATGAAATGTTACGCAATGAAACGATAATAAATTCCAAACAAACAAACAAACAGCTCATTGACGTTAAGTGATTCCTGGTCAAGTGGTCATCCCGTCGCTCAAATGTTCAAGCGTGGTATATTTTTGAATCAGGGGAAAAAGTTGGAAGAACAGGGGAGTCGATCGGAAGGACTCGGAGGTAAGTGGCGTTCTCGGCGTGCATAAAATTTAAAATAACCTTGAGCTCTTGTTGACAAAATAGGATGTCGATTAGTCGGTGTGTTTATTACTTGACGAGTATATGTGTTATCTTCAGTCCCCAAAAAGTACCGAGTGACGTCAGAAAGATCTAGAAATTACTCGCACGTGTGAAGAGCAAGTCCACGGAAGATCCCCAACCAAACCACAACAAGAAACACATGTTCCGTTCCTTGTGAAAATCAGCAGTGGGGCAGGTTTCATTTTACGATGGTTTGGTTTAGTGGTTTAGTTAGCTCCTGATTTTTGGAGTCGTTTACAACTCTGTCACTACTTCGATAAGTAATGTAAGTAAATTACTAAATTAAACATTAAGCTTTTAGGTTATTTTTTTGAAGTAAATTCTGACACGCAGATGTGTTTTAGAAAAAGTATGTTTGTGTGTGGAAAGTGATGGATAGTGTTGGTATTGAATTTTAAATTTTGGTTTTCATGTTCTAGAACCAGAGACAGAGTAATCTTTGAGTCTACGCTTCTCGTGAAGAAATCGTCTAGCTTTAATTTTTCGGTGAAGTGACCGATCGATCTAAACATGGTACCACCACCTCCTGTTGAACGTGGATCATTACGGAGACTCTCATATGCACAACCGAATGTTTTAGCTCTGAAAGTTTTCACAGATCATTTGGTAAGTGCTAAAGCCGAACCACTAAACTGTCATTCTTGGTCAAGCCATGTTCTAACGTATCCCATGGGCAGTCCCCGCCCTATACACCTGCAGAGGTATACTTTGGGTACCTGAGTAGGTATACCAGAGGGATACCTCTTCGGGTACACCTGGATACCTCTGTAGGTATCCTTCAAAAAACTTAGAAAAATTAGAGGTATACCTGAGTAGGTACCCTAACCAGTGTTCCTCATATTCTAGCAAAGAAAGGCATCCCAGTCCCCCTTGCACAACAGGAAAAAATTTAAACAGCTAAGTAATTGTGAATTTTGTCCTACTTTAAAATCTAGAAATTAAATTCATAGCGTGCGAAAAATCCGCATCTACTTATTTTCTGGAATTCGCCGAACACTGGTTGGGGTAGCTACTCAGGTATACTACCTCTAATTTTTCTAAGTTTTTTGAAGGATACCTACAGAGGTATCCAGGTGTACCCGATGAGGTATCTCTCTGGTATACCTACTCAGGTACCCAAAGTATACCTCTCCAGGTGTATAGGGCGGGGACTGATGGGTAATCCCTACTCACTAATCGCTTTATTTATACTAGATTCTCCGTGAAATTCTGCCTCACCTTCCGGTCCCAGATATTCTCCATCTCTCTTCTACAGGGAGGTCAATATGTGAAGAAGTGCGCCGGGATCCCAGTTTCCTGTCTCGAGTCTGGCTCAGATTGACTCCAGAGAAATGTTTCGAAGAGCTACAAGATATTTTTATTCTCTGGAGAAATATTTCATTGGATGTGGACCGATGGACTGGAGAGAATGAGGAGTTGATGGATAATGCACTCCCAGTTCTTCAGAACGTCGTGTCCATGGAATTACTCTCGCACACAGCGACTCCGCACAGGCATCTGAAGCCGTTGGAACCAATGAGTGATGCTGCTTTAGCCAAAATTGTACTAGTTGCACGTAAACTCAAGTCATTGACCTTTGGGGGTGAACTTCTGACGAGAGATTTGACAAATTTCTTCACACCTGAAGTTAAAGTAAGTGAAATCAAAAGCTTTTGACCTGAATCATTGATTTTCTCATTCCTTGGATATTGCAGAGCCATTTGCAAAAACTCGAAGCTCTGCATTTCATTTTCCAACACCACCCTCTAGAGAATGGTAGAAAAGAAAGGATCATTCATTCAGCTGACTGTATTCGGAATGCATTAAAACGAAATAATTTGGAAATTAACTTGAGGCACCTCCAAAGTCTATGCGAATCACTCCAAATCAAGTCATTCACGTTCCAAGATACGAATTTAGAATGCCCCAGGTTCAGAGAACTCTTCGCCTCTGTTCTCCTCACCTGTAAAGACACAATTGAAGAGCTTCAACTTGACCAAGAGCTTTGGGGGGTCGGAGAGGTTCAAACCACCACTTTCCTGAAATTGAAACGACTTGTCGTCGCAGTTGACTCGCCAACCTCACCCAGTATTGTCAGATTTCTGGAATTGCAGCCATGTCTTGAGAGCCTTGTCATTACTGACTGCATGGCGAATGTACGGAGTGTCGCTTTGGGGCAGGATCAACCTTGGATAATGATTAACGATTCCTCCGACCGTATTCGTCGCTCTGGATCAGGATTCTGCCTACTGGAAGCCGTAAAAAAAGTTATTCCACATCTTAAGAGGCTTCATCTCAAATTCCTAGCATTCTTATTTTTACCAGCCAGAAGAATGGGTGAGCCAGAGATGACAGTAACGGAGATAGACTGGGGATTTTTGGAAAAAGCCACCGAGCTAGATGACTTCAAAATCCAATTTGCCTGTGGCGACAAACGCCTCAACAACGGCAGGAGAATTATTGAGAAGAACTGGCCGGCTCAACTAATTGTTGCTCGTATTCTTACTCGCATCCCAAGTATGCAAAGGATTTCTGCTTTCTTTTTTTTTGTTACTTTTTGTGTTGTTTTTGCTATCCAATATTTTTCTTTTTTTTTCTCTGGATGCTTAAACCATGACTTTTGTATTCTAGACCGTGCAACTCATATTGAAATATCTGGTATTTCGGGTATCAAGGAAGAAGGGGCTGGGCCAAAGCGTACGATGAGATACCTAACAATGAAATCTGAAGGGGAGGAAGTAGACGCCAGAGTCCAAATGATGGATTCAATAACTTCTTTACCGAATTTGGTGTCGCTGAACCTCCTCTGTTGTGCCAATGCGCTTGACGATGAGATGATTCAAAAGATTTGCATGGAGAAACCACTCCTTCGTTCTTTGCAATTTTCACACTGTGAGAGTGTTACCGATGACACAATGGACTACATTCAGAATCTTGAAAGTACGCTATTTCAACCAGCGGCATTTTCACCATTCAGAACCTCATTTTGTCTCATCAATCTATGTTTCAGAATTGGAGCAGTTGAGGGTTTTCGAATGCCCAAATATTTCATCTTCTCAATTCTGCAGGAGCATGGCTTTTCTTTTTCTTCGGAAACTCGAGATTTGGCGTTGGGATGTAAGATTCCTCAACTGAAAAAAGTCTCAGCTCGCTAAAATTCTTTATCAAAATTATGAGCGTGTTTTTTTTTTTTTTTTTAAATTTTCAGGAAGGGGTTGCTGAAGATGAGTTGCTGAAATTAGTTTCGAATAATCCAGCCCTAGAATATTTAACATTGAACTGGAAAACGTCAGACTTGGCTCCTGGAAGGGAAAAAATCAATTCTCAGCGGATAAGAGCCGGAAGATCTCCTCTTCATTACGGTGACATTGCAGAAACTGTCAATGAGTTCACTGAGGTCAAATATGTCCCAGAGTCTTCATGGGCTTCATGGTACTAACTAAGCATAAGTTGTATGAGTAAGACGGAAGAAGGTCGCTGCACTTTTCAATTTTGAGAACTGCTGACTGTAGTTTGTAAATATTTCTGTCTAGCATAATTCAGTCGTCAGCCTCTAGGATTTTATTCCGAAGTTAGCATTTTCCTAAAACTGTAAACTGGTTTTATAATATTTGGCAAATTCACTGAATGCTCCGAATCTAAACCGAAGCTAAACTGACCTTACGAATAGTTTTAATATAATTCATTGAATTAGTTCACCTTAACAATTTCTAAATAAATTACGAAAAGACAAGAAGACAA
>JABASM010001867.1:0-12749 GCA_019776545.1 Brachystomella parvula | reverse complement strand
TGTGGGGGACATGTAATGTTAAAGGGTTAGTCCAAAATGGGCCCGATTGTGGTGGCCTGGTTGGCTGGAGCTTGCTCCTACCCTTAATACATACATACATAATACTCACCAGTACCTTCAACTTTTGTACAGGGCCCAGGTGGGGAGTTGACTTTTTGTGACCTTTGAGGGTCACCATAGGTCACGGACATGTGATACGTCAATCGAGAGAACTTGGTCTCCTTATTCTAAAAATATACCATACTTGACCCTTCTGACCTAAAACATGTCCGCTAGAGGTCACAAAGTTTTATGCGGAGCATTTAATGACCTCTGACCGCCATGTGTTAAGCCAAAAGTATCAAGTAGGATATATTTCTAGAATCAGGAGACCGACCACGTTCGATTGACGTATCAATTGTCCGGATCCATGAGGTCAAGTGGCTTGCCTTTGGTGACCCGTAGGTGTCACTTACGGTCAATGCCATACTTCGGCCCTGTAAAAAAAGTTGGAGGTAATGTTGAGTACTAACTATCCAGCCACGTTCCATTGAAATCCATCGGAGGATCTCTGTCCAAGCGACTTTCCTACTCCTTTTGCACATTTCAGAAGGGGATCGTGCGGGTGCGATTATTTGATTGGAAAAGCGCTACGGTGCGGCAAGTGCATTTTTTTAAATCGCTCATTTGCGGGTGAGAGTATGCCGTTTTTGGCTTACATGTGTGGGGTGCGCTTGCCGCATCCAAACAGATTTTTTTATGATTTTTTTTTGCATTCTTGATTCCAGTTGGAGAAGAAATTCCCAGTGATTAGCTGGCTTCCTCAGTACAACCGTGAAAAATTAATTTCGGATATTATCGCTGGTATCACAGTGGGCTTAACAATTCTTCCCCAAGGATTAGCGTATGTTCCCTTGTAAATTAATCCGAACTGGAAATTTTTGAAAATTTTTGATTGCAGGTATGCTACAGTAGCCGGTCTACCGCCGCAGTATGGACTCTATTCAGGTGTAAAATTCAAACGATTCGTATAGAAGCTGAAATCAGATCAGGAAATAAATTACAGTTTTTTTCCAAAGGTTTTGTTGGGAGCTTCATTTACATTTTCTTTGGATCGAGCAAGGTGATCACGGTTGGTCCAACTGCAATCGCTGCTATTATTACATTCACATACACGCACGGGAAACCCCCGGAATATGCTGTGCTCCTTTGCTTCATCACCGGGGTTGTCACTTTTCTAATGGGAATTTTTCAATTGGGTATGAAGCCTTTTCCATAAACTGAGTTTAAACACAACGGACAATTTGAATTTTCTATTAGGTTTCATTGTGAATTTCATCTCGACGCCAGTGAACGCTGGATTTATTTCTGCAGGTACTATCCATTTCTTAACTCTTGAAGGTGAGTGATGAAAAGCTTCTTAAAAAGAAGGGTAATTTGTGATTTGCAGCTGCGCTCACGATCATATCCACTCAATTGAAGAGCCTCCTAGGGCTTAAATTCCGTGCAGAAGGATTTGTTCCCACGGTCAAAGGGATCATTGACCACATCACTGAAGTCCAACCTGGAGACGCCATCCTCAGCCTTTGCTGCATAACGTCTCTACTTCTTCTCATGGTGACAAAATGCTAGATTTCCCTTAATTGAAAATCATTAAATTAATTTATTTTTTTTAACTTATGATTTTTGTTTCTAGAAACTTCAAGTCCTCCTAAAATGTGTAATTCGAGGAAATAAAATTCTGGACGGTATTGCCTGGTTCATTTCAACATCTCGGAACGCCATTGTCGTCATTCTAACAACAATCATTGCCGCCTCCATGGAGAATAATATTCTGGAAGTAATTGGGACGTAAGACCGTTTTTGAACAAATAATTTTCTTGGCTAGAAAAAAATGGCTTTCACTTTTTTCTTTCCCAGCATCCAACCAGGGCTACCAAAAATTCAACCACCGCCTTTTAACATACTAGACAAATCCACCAACGTGACACACACATTTGGACAAATTTTAAAAGAAGAAGGTAAGAAAATGAATTTCAAGAACACAGCCTTGCAGAATTCTGATTTCGAATTTTTGTATTAGGTAGTGCACCCATAGTCATCCCATTGCTCTGCATTATGGAGCACATTACAGTAGCCAAAGCATTTGCTGGAGAATCTGTACTTGACCCGAATCAGGAAATGATTTCCATTGGAGTGAGCAACATTGTCGGGAGTTTCGCGAGGTGAGAACCAATAGATGCTTCTGTTTTTCCTGCTTCGGCGCACTAGGCTTTGTCTAACTTGGGCCATAGCCTAAAATTCCAAGCCGTTCAATTCCAAGTTATAAAAGCGTTACGATGAACTCATTTTTTCTTATAGCTCCATGCCAGTGACAGGCTCACTTTCTCGGACAGCAGTGAATGCCATGTCAGGTGCTAAGAGCCCATTGGGCGGAATTGTCACTGGAACAATTGTCATTCTCTCTCTGCAGTTTCTCACTCCTTACTTCTACTACATTCCAAAAGCGTCCTTGGCATCAGTAATCGTCTGTGCCGTTATTTTCATGATCGACTACGAAGTAATAGCTCCTATGTACCGAAGCAAAAGTAAGGAAACTTGAACGAACGCTTACACTAATCAGCCAATTAAAAACATGCATGCTAATTTATGAAGAGGAACAAGGTCAGCAGCATTTAATCAATTTTAAATATAACTCTTCCTTTCAAATTTTTATTTTCAGAAATGGACTTTCTTCCAATGATTCTTACTTTTTGTGTCTCCTTGTTAATTGGGTTGGAGTTTGGGATGATGTGTGGATTTTTAATTAGTGTCACATACCTGCTCTACTACGCTGCTCGGCCTGGAGTGAAAGTTAAGAAAGGATACGTAAGTTGCCATTTTTCAGAGCTAAGGAAAATTAAATTTTTTTGGATTTTCATTTGTTTCAGACGGCAAAACAAACTGAATTCATTCTGGTTGAATTGGACCGGAGCTTGACGTTTCCATCAGTGGAATACATTCGCTATGTCATAACAAAGTCATCACGAGCTTGGGGTTATAATGAAACCCCAGTGGTCGTTGACTGCATCCACATCCAGTTTGCAGATTTCACTGCGGCCCAAGGCATCCGAGAAGTTGTCAAGGCCTTTAACAAAAGGAAGCAAATTTTTATCTTGTGGAGGGTCAAGCCTAGCCTCGTTAGAATATTGGAAGGGACAGGGGGAGATTTTACTTATTGCTACTCAGAAGATGAGCTGGAGCAATTGTTAGGTCAGTGTCCATATTTTGTATTACAAAATGCTGTCGCAGCATTTTTGCTTAGCCTAGGAGATTAATTATTTTCAATCCCACCAGATGCTCGACCAACAATTTCAGAGCTCAGCGTCCGCACCCCTCATCCAAGACACACGGATAAATTCTCATCGGTTCCATTGGACTGAATGCGTGCATTTGATAACGGACCGTCTGGAGAGACACTGAACCCTACCACTGACGTAACCTTAAATAAATTGGAGGAGTTTAGTATCTTTATGTGTATCAGTTTGAACCTGATTTTTAAATAAAAGTGAACTTTACAAAAAAAAATGAGATTAAATATTACCTTAATTCATATTTTAAAATTTTGATTCACACAGAAAGAGATCTGGGTGATGCTTTTTTTTTTCTTTTAAAAAAAAAACGTTTATTTCAGAAGTGGGTGCAGTTTTTTGTTTTGAAAAAATTAAATCCTTCTCGCTAATGCTTTAGTCTTTTAGAATTTTTAAATTATTATTTCTTGAATTATTTCTGAATTTTTAAAATATTTTATGGTTTGTTAATTTCTTAAAGCTTTCTTATGTGGGCTGGAAATCCTATTAAACGAGGCGATAAATACCGCGAAGGAATAAACCGTCCAAGACGGATGTACGGAATAGCGCGCGTGAACCGGGTATACAGGGTGTAAACGGGGGTATAACGGGTGTAAACCGGGGTATACCGGGTGTACCGGGTGAGCCGGGTGTAAAAGGGTATGTAAAACGTAAAAAACACATACACATATGCACCATAAGCCCATATGCACCATAAGCCCATATGCCAAAGATATGTGCCAAAAATCGAAAATTTTCAAAACTTGATTTACCGCTTTTAAGCATAATAGTGAACAACTAGGGACCCTAAAGAACTCTCATACCAAAAATCAAATCAATCCGACCAACCGTTGCTGAGATCTACGTGCTCGGACGTGCGGACGGACATTGCATTCGCATGAATAGCGCTCGCGCTATTAATAATGTTAAATCGTCAAAAATTACTAGTACACAGGATGCATTCCTCGCAGTTGTGAAGAAATATGCGGGCGGAAAGTCCGCCTGTATTTATTGCATCCATAAATAAATAAAAATCCTAGTTTCTGGAATATTTTGCAATTCAGTTACAACTGGCCTTTCTTCTTGCTAACAAAAAGTAACAAAAAATTCTATTATATAGCCTAACTCTATTTATAACAATAGCTCATAGAATCTAAATAATAATTGTGGTAATTCGTTAGTTTATACGTAATGTTTCCTGCATTTTGAGAGACAAGGACACATTTCTGAACGATTTAATACAACAGATATGTAAAATTATGAAAAAAGAATCACCCCAAGGAGGGCTTTCCAGGCAGCATGAGAATAAGTTAACCCAGTGCTTTTATTTTCATCCTCTCCTCCTGATAACTGTATTTTTTATCTCTCCAGGCCATTAGTTTCTAGGATGACGCTCGTTGCCTAGCAGATCTCCTGTCATTATTGACACCTGAGTATTTCCTGTAATGGTAATTTTCATGTCTCTTGTTATCTCCTCTTCGGATTTGAGGGCCTTGATTGCAGTTCTTGCCGAAGATATTCAGCGGAGTCAGTGGCCTCAGATTTGTACTTTGAGTTAGGGGATTTGGAAATAAGAGTGATTTAACTGGATTATTTCCGCATGGGTTCCTTGGGACAATGATGCTTCCATTTCGTTTTCCTTTACGTTTTTTCCGTAATTTGATCACCCTATAATTTCAAAATGAGAATAAAATTTTTAATCCTATGTACAAAATTCGTAATTCGAGCTTATAGCATGTAGAATTATAATTCTCACCTCAATTCAATTTCCTCTGAGCTGAGGCTGAGAGGATGCTCAATTAGAAAGTTTTCCCGTGACAGATCCTCATGAATATTCACACGGCTCCGTGTCACTTGCTCTGATGACACTAGGAAGCACTTCTCCTCGTCCTTGACAATGACCCAGTCGTCATTTTCATCTGCTTCAGTTCCTGGCGCGCTGGTACTGGATTGCGAACACTGAAGGCTCTGACCTTGACTTGACAAACTTTCATCAAGGGTAGAAGCAGCCCCACTCGATCCAAAAATTAATTCCGACAGTGTGCTAAACATTCTTGGAAAACTATAAAAAAATAATTTAACTATCTACTTCAGAAATTAATAAATAATTATTTAAGCTCTATTTTTTTTCGTTGTTTCCTGTGTCGAAGCTGAAAATGTACTGAGGAGTTCTGCTGATTTCTGATGGAGACGTTGAACTCTGTTGTTCTCGTACCCCAACCCCACCAACAACGCGTGCTTGTCAGCTGCTCGGAGAGGACATTCTCACACATTTTGCAAAAGTCAATTCCGTGACGTACTACTAAATAAAGGGGATAACAAGAGAAATATAGCAAAAAAAAAATTCAGTAAATTAACTAGCCCACCTTCCTTTATGCATTATTATGATCATTCAGCACAGAGTGAGCGAATGATCTTCACATGTAACAACGTAGCAGACCATGACAACAAGGAGAGATCCTCTTCGTTATCCATACATAGGCCCACTAGTGCTCATCCCATCGCCATACATATGCATAGGACAAACAATGATTATTTGCACTATTTCTGTGCCAAATAACTGCGATTATGACAAAGGTCGGTCAATGGCGTTTTCGTGGCCCTGATATGCATTTATATAAGTAAGTGACGCTGATAGCTTGCAGAGTCATACAAAATTCTCTTAGTAATTACGATGCTACCGTTTTGAAGGAAAAAGTACGCATTTTCTATTACTACCCACTGTTGTTATTTCCTGTCAGAGCACGCTTACCCATAAACTAATATTTACAAAATACTTTTCCAAGGCCACGTCGCCATTTTTTCCCGTGATGTAATTAGGTTATTATTTTTCTAGCGTATTTTCTTTTTGTAAATTACTCCAAAAAATTTCCGAAGCTTATGAGATCATGTGCTCCCACGTGTACGTTCCGTTATTTTGTGAGATTTTAATAAGTTAGTATTAGAAAGGTAATTAACGGCAAGCAGATTATCACATAAAACACTTTTGCCAGGCTAATAGGTTATGAAGCTATAACATATTTTAAAATGTTAAAAAAATCTAGTATGAGAATGTAATCTTTGACGTACCTTGTTTTATAAATAAGGAACTTTGAAGGAGGAAAATGGAGTGAGTATGATTAAGATATGTGGTTTCAAAATCTCTGAATGTTTGCTTGTGGTTGGGGACGGACTAGATAATATGGCAAGATTACAGTTCCGAGTGATCCACGTTACCGTCACCTGAATCCAGAATGCTGTTCTTAAGGTCGGCGGATACCCTGGCGTGTACCCTGGCCATAGACTCCGCAACGGACTCATCGTCGTAGTAGTAGTACTTGTAATTGTCATTTCCACCTTTGTTAATCTCATCGTAGAATAGCTTTCCGTCAGGACCTGAAATAATTTAATGGAGAAATCAAAATCATGGAATCGTTATAACAAGCCTGCCTTGGCTCTTGGCTGGACTGCAAACTACGTCCCCTTCCTTTTTTTACTGGTTAGTTTGAAACAAACATGGAAAAATACCGGAACCCATTCGCTATACAACATACAAGCTATATATATGCGTGACTGAAAGAAAAAAAGAAAGAAGTCAAAATTCGCTTCAAGCTTTAAAAATCCTTGTTAGCATAGACAACTTTGCCTCGCTAAATAAAAATACAGGGATGAATTCAAGCAATCAACTTCTGACCGTCAATGCACCAATAGCCAGCTTTTGAGCCTATGCTTGGGGTGTACTCATCTCAAAAATGATATGCCACACTGGGTGGAAAACGCTGACATGTGAAAAAGGTTAGCTTACCGAAGAACAATATCCTGGGAATGTACCCACCGTCTGGAGTGTACCTGTCATCCTCAGCTTTAGGCTCATCATCATCCATTGTGTTCACCATTGCAAAATCCTTGCTTAGCCGAAAGATTTCATCAGACTCAGCAATTTTTGGTTTGAGAGCTTTTTAGAGAGAATGAAGAGACTTAATTACGTTCGAGACTCAGCGCATTGCATTTAAGAAAATAATTACTAGCATCAACTTACATTTGCATGCTCCGCACCATGATTTATGAATAATTAGCATGAGTGGCTTCCCTTCTGATTTAGCAGCTGCGTAACCATCCTCCAGCGTCAACCAATTAATCCTGTCACCAAGTTCATTGGAGGCTGCTCCTGAGCAGCCTGAGATAAGGATAACTACTAAACAAAGCGTCAAGGCCAGTTTAGCTAAGTTAAGGCTGGCTGTTCTCATTTTGCTGCTGCCCGGTTCTTCAAATCCCCACAACCAATCCGGATCAGCTGAGCTGACTGAGTAACTGGAATCAAAATTGAATTAAATAAAAGCGAATCTGTTCTAGTCCTGTCATTTTCGCGATGAACGAAACAATCAAGTGTTAACGTACCTTAGGCGTGGCCGGGTAAGTGACGTGTCTATTCTCTAATCTCTATTGAGTATTCCAATTCTTCCGTCTCCTTATTCAACTAATGACAAGAGAATGAGAAATCGTTAAACTCAGCAGAACAGAAGTTAAAATTAAATCCATGTCAATTACCTCAAGATTGTCTGTTAGAACCAGTTGTTCAATTACTACTATATACTCAAAATCACCACAAAATCAACATTGCACTGGACCAAATCTAGCTCCAAAAAAATTTGAACAACGGTCCTGCCGCGTCGGAGTCAATGAACTTGCTTTTTCTCTCGAAGTTTCCTGCATCATAAAACAGAACAAAAGGAGTCATGAACAAAAAGAATAACAATAGAAATGAAAGAAAATGTAAGAAGAGGCATGTTGGACTGTAATTGTGTACTTACCCCAGCCATTACACAGGCTGATTATAAAAAAATTGCAATCCAGATCGTCGTTAGCAAATATTAATCCGTGCTTTTATCCGATTTCCATTTATTACGACTTGATACCAGGAGCTGACCAGAGAATTAGTCATCGTCGGCCTATAATGAATTACTAGAAGCATAGTGGACTATCTAGGTTAATTTTTCACTCTTGTCATCTGGGGTACGTTGTTCCGTCTTCGTAGGATCGGGAAGTGTAGGCGGTGTCAATCCCATGCTACCCCAAATCGAAGAGGGTAGTCCCGATGAGTCGAGAGGCGGAATCTGATCGCCCTCAGCAGCATCCAACGTTGCTTCAACCAAGTTTGCGTAACCCTCCAGTTCCTTCAAATAGCTAAACAGGACGGTTGCCTCCCGAATCCTACTAAACTCGACGCAAAAGGCTTCGATGTTATAAAGGAGCGGTGGAGCAATTAACTGTGGAAAAAAGAAATCGGTTATTAGTCGATGTCAGCTTTTCTAATCTCGCAACTTGTTTGTTTCAATGATTATTACCTGAATGTCGATGATATGGTTTCGGAAGAGTGACTGGAGGAAGACACAGACTAGGCGGGCTTGACGGTTTTGCATGGACTGGTCAGTGATTTTCTCACACTGTTCCATGCACTTGGCAATGTATCGATGGAGAAAATCTTTCGGAATCCGGGATCCAGGAATCAAACTGTTCGCCAATCTGAAAAAAAAATCCCAATTATACGGATTTCAAATAAACTGGCGAGCTTACTTGTTGACGACCTCCATGGTGTTTATAGAGTGCTCCATTTCTACAATGGCATCCAGCAACTCGGGAATCTCTCTGCGTTCGATAAGGATGAGGAGGATGGGAATAGCGATATGTGGATTGTGCTTCACCAGCAACTGGAGTTTACTCGGTGTTAAATTGAAGCAGGATACAACGTCAGGTTGTTCATCAAGCTCACCGAGGATTGTTTGTCGCTGAGCATAGGAAAGAGTTTCCTCTAGGGCTTGATTAAAAATTTGGCAGGCTTCCTTAATTCTTTGCTTGTCGTCGTCACGAGTATCCAACTCTGTTGCCAGAATCAACTGGTGAAAAGCCTTTCCTGTTGGATGCATCCAGTGTACCTGAATTTAAATTATCCCAGGTCACTGTACATATTTGGACTAAGTAATCTTCAAGTATTTATGTTATACCTCATCTGCAGCAAAGTACAAGGGGGGTACAGGCTGTTTAAACTCAGGCTTGTAATTGGAGATAGTCCGAGGCATCGTCACTTCTTCCTTTTCTCTGAAACTTAACTGCTCAAACCCAAGCTCTAGTCCCCTGTAGATTTAAGAAAATTAAGGCTCCGCCGTCGCGGCCTCCGTCCGACCCCCGACTCGTTCTACTATTTTATACCTTGAACTTAAGGGCCTGAAGTGGTTCGAATCTCCGAATTGTGAAAGCGGTTGTGGAGCAGCACCTTTTCCAGGCCTAAAGGAATTGTCCATAATGTCAGAATGAATGTAATCTCTCCTTTGTTGCCGGAGGTAGCACTAATTGTGTTGTCCTGTTCTCTGCTTCCAACCCTAATTTGCATGTGGCCAGGAAGGCAATCAGCAAAAGCTCTGCCTGCAGGATTCAAATTGACGACAAAGAAGCCGAAGATTATTGACCGAAACAAAAATCAAATCAGCAGCAGCAGCAACCTCTCAAAAACAGCGGGAGGGTTCTGCTTGTATCAAAGCCGGCCGAGGTGTACTAAAGGAGAGGTGCGTTTTTTGGAGAGGATTTCTGACATGGATTTGCGGCATGAGCAGAGCCTCGGAGTAAACGGTGATCATGATTCATCACGGCGCGGTGTTACTTTTTTGTAAGACTCAAGTTTTAGAGATTTACCAATTTTTAAAGTTTTTTAGATTTCTAAAAATTCCCGAAAATTCACCAGGTTAATTCTTATGGGATTTCAGAATTTTCGAAAACGTCAAGTAGAATCATCAAACTACAGAATTTCTTAGGTTTATGATTCTGCTCGCGATTTTAAGCATGATAAACACAATTAATATAAAAAAATTTTTACACGATAATTTCCGCTATTTCGCTGTGAAACAGCACATGTCAAAATTTTGGGAAGTAACAGCAGAAAAAATCAAAATACAGTTCGAAAACCCGAAATGCATAGGTTTTTTTGCGAATGACTGTTGTTTTTTTTTGTTGTGAATGTGAACATGATGATGACGGGAGGAGGCGGCTATAAGCTACCCGCTTTATCTCACTCACGCATTCGACTTTGAGGTGATAGGTGGGGAGGATCACTACTCCTAAGATCTTAAGGTGAACAAAAAACATCTGGCGGCTTAACCCTTTAACCGGGGACAGCCACTATAGTGGCTATGGGTGTTCTCGGTTCTTTGGTCCGCCGAGGTGTTATGTACAGGTTTCACTACCAACTTCTGCTGATACAAACGCGTTTAAGTTCCGTAAGTGCGCAACGGCGTGAAAAATGTAAATTAGAAGCGCGGTAAATTCAAAAATCACGATTTTCAAATACAAAATATTTGTTTTTAGTTTTTTTTAACTAATTTTAGGCTCCTGTGCATGAAACTGTATTTATTTTTTTAATTCGACTACAAATTAAGGTGCCCCCATTTAGAGGGTTTAATTTCCACATGTGAACAATACCTACACTAGATCCTTTTAATCCACAATATGGTCACTAGAGGCCATTCAATGTTCAGCGTATTTTTTGTTGTGTTTCAGGGTTGTAGCAAGCTCCAACCAACCAGACCACCACAATCGGGCCCATTTTGGACTAACCCTTTAACGTTACATGTTCCCCACATACTCTATAGCCTAGGTGGTGTATCGGGTCACCAACTCAATCATCATTTATTTTTATTTATTTTATTGAGTCGATTAAGGGCCCTGCTTACACTATGGTGCCAGTGCAGGTCGTTATCCTTAACGTATTTAAGCTTAATAGTAGTTTAACTTATTATTAGGACTTAATTACCTAAGTTTTGTGGTTTGTTAATTGTGTTCTTAGTTGTGGTTGTGTTCTTAGTTGTGGTTGTGTTCTAGTTGTGGTTTATGCTTAGCATAGGAAAATTCAAATCAAAATTCGGTCATGCGTAAAATTCTGAGACTCAGCATCGCCAATCGGATGTCCAATTACAGCAAAATTTCGGTCACGTGTAAAATTCTGAAATTCAGCGTCGCCGAATGCGTGCCCAGTTACAGGAAAATTAAGAAGTGCGTGTTGGCCAAACTCAGGCTAATAGTAGACCAATATGTCTACTACGCATGTGCTGAATTTCAGCCCTCTGCGACCCTGCCTTCTGTGTTTTCGGCCATCCTCAAAATTCGGTCACTTATAAAATTCTGAAATTCAGCGTCGCCGAACGCGTGCCCAGTTACAGGGAAACTAAGAGGTGCGTATTGGCCAAACTCATGCTAATGATAGCCCCGTCTACTACACCCCTGCTAAGGTTCAACCCCCTGCGACTCTGCCTTCCCTGTTTTTGGCCCGACCCAAGTTCGGTCATGTGTCGAATTTTCGAAATTTACCCCTATAGCGTATCCCTGTTAACAAAAAACTAAGAGGTGCGTATTGGTCAAACTCAAGAATAAGGTAGCAAAGTATGTCTGCTACCTCTGTGCCAAATTCTTAGTTCTTGCGACCCTGCAAACGCGGTTTTCGGCCATCGTTTTTTTACGTCTTCGGTGACATTTGTAACAAAAAACCATGTCCTGTTTAGGAAAATCCTACTTAAAACAGGTCCCTGAAAGCGAAGCGAAGTCTGCGCCGAAGCCCGCCAGTCATAAAACCAGGAGTTTTTCCACTTAACATCAAATTTTCCCAATGCCTATCCACAATGAACTAGCTTCGCCAATATGCTACTCTAAACCAAACCAGCTTGAGGGTCGAACGTGTCAGTGTAGTTAGTCAGTTAGTCAGTTAGTTAGTGTAGAACGGCGCTTACAATTTTGACGTATGACCTGCCATTCCACAAGGACTGGTGACTGTATAGTAACCTGTGCGCTCTTAGGGTAACTTCTAGCTGCGATCTGCGGAAACATTTTGCATGGGCAGGGCCCTGGGAGTGGTTCCCAAGTGCACTCAACCATGATGGAGAACTGAAAGGCGCGTCAGACATTAAAGCTGGATCAAAGGCTGCACACACCAGTGCGTCCTTACGCACCTGTGGGCTTGAAGAACCGTGCCGGCCGAAGGCTGGCCTCGTGCTCGTCTTTCATACATAGCCAAGTTTGTATGCATATTTGGTGAGTAAACCGCAACGATTTAACGTACATTTTTTTCTTTTCACCAACTTAACCTACCCAACCTATACTATATTTAAATTTAACCTATGCCAACCAATGTTATCGGCGTCCTCCCTCGCTCAGTTTTCGCATACCATTCACAGCCAGTCGCTAGCAATCACACTATGGCACGGCCTGGCCCAAAAATTTCAAAAAATAGGATTTATGGAAAATAGGTTTTTTGCATTTTTAAAAACCTTTAATAGTATAGGACTTTAGCGCAAAATTTCAATTTTTTTGGCGTACGACAAACCATTGTAATCCGGACTTCAAAATTAGAATTAGCCCAGGCGGGCATGGGGAGAACTTTCAACGACGATCTCCGCCCAGCTCCGTCTCCGAATAGGAAAC
>JABASM010001866.1:0-12753 GCA_019776545.1 Brachystomella parvula | reverse complement strand
TTTTCAAAAACGTCAGAAATACACAAAAATTTCAGAAAACGTTAGAAATTCATACAAATTTCAGAAACCCCCATATACACCTGGTACATCCGGTACCCGGTATTTGTGTACATCGAATCAATTACCCTCGCCCTATTACATATACTCCCGTGTTTGCACGGTTTATTTTTATTTTAAATTCAAGTCAGCAAAAATGGAAGAAGTTAGATTAATCGGGGGGTGGAGTGAAAGTTAGAGAAAGTAAGGTGTGATGTAAAGGTGTCCTGACTCATCGACTGAGATATTATTAGTACGAATTCTCTAGGGTTGGAAAGTATGTTAAAAAGTAGCTCGGTCTTCCTGGTTTTGATTGCGTCCTGAAGAGTGAGCAGAGAGTTAAATGTAGGAGGGAGTTTTGATTAGAAAACCGCTCAACGTTTTCTTAATATTTCATTCCGGTCGAGTTGACGTGAGTCTGAGGTCTGAAGGTGAATGGAGTTAGACGGGTATACAATATGAGGATAATCCGTTCTGAGCCTCTCAGCTCAAACTGCCATTTTGAGTCTTGTTTTAGAGGACTGTCAGGGGAGTTGGACAGAAGAGAAAGTTTAGGAGAAAGTGAGCAAGGAAAGACTACTACTCTCAATTCCCCTTGGTAATAATCATAACCATTTTAAGTGGAGACTCCTGAATTCAAACCAGGGGAATTTCACATCTTCACAACCAAAATGATAGAGCTAAGTCCCAAACTAAGATTTTCTTTCTAAGTAACGAATTCTTTGGCAATTTCCATCAATATTTATTATTAGTTTTGTGCAATAAGTGTATCAAAGTGTGTTGAGAAAAGGGGTTGCTCGAAATTCATCGTGTAGTTTTTTTTTTAATTCAGCTAGCGATTTATTTTAAAGTCATCAATCCTCATATCACTTTCACTTTCTAGACTAAAACAAGGATTTTTTCAACTTTCCAAATGTGATAGTGTAGAAACTGTAATTGGGATTTGAACAATGAGAGCCTATTGTTTGACTGAAATCGGGGGTAGGGGAATTCGAGGGTGGCGGGTTTTCCTCATTCACCAGAGAGCCGAGTCCAAATCGAAAATCCGTGTTCCATCCTTTTGTATTTCTAATGAATCACTTTCTCCTGGATACTTTCTCCTGGGTGGCTTCAGTACTGAAAGCGGGTTTGTAACTAAGCGAGGAAAGCGTGACGAATAGGATAGGCTCTAAAGAGAGAATGATAAGTTTGGCTTTAATTTCCTGTTTGTCAAGTTTTGGAAGCAATTGTGTATGGGTTCCTTCATTGAAATTAATACTCAGTCTCTGGATCTCCTCTCAATGAGAAAGTTTCTCTCTTTTTACTTCTATCCTGGGACACAGAAGCCATAGGGATTTGAAGTATTAAATTTATTATTATTATTATTATTATGTTTTAAACATATAGTAGAAAGAGGATAAAAATAAAAAATCACATTTTGATTAAATTTTGTGGGAGTGACACGATTTCCTGCAACAAGTGATTGATACATGTAAAGTAAGGCACTTTCATCCATCATTGTCCTCGCTATCAAAGCCTCTCATATGAGTAGTAGCTTCCTATTATTCAAGGCTCGGTAATTGGATTATTTCACTCCGTCGAAATTCACTTTCCTAAATCTCACTTTGTGGATCCTGAAGTTGGAGAGCTGGAGTGGGGGTTTTCGGAAGATGCAGCTGACACAGAAGTAGATACGTTGTTTGAGGCTACTTCCTCGGCTTGAATTTCTTGGAGATAACGCAAATTTCCTTTCTCTTCGATACTAACTGGGGTTTCGCACTCGTATGATGCTAAACTGAGAGCTGGAATAATGAAAGACAAAAATTAATTTTATTAAAATTTGGTTCCTTCGTTTTCACTGAAATCCTCTAGATAATTTGATTCGGTTATTAAAATGCGGCTATACTCTAAAGAGGGAACGAAAATGGGTCATGAGCGTTTTTTAGCCGGATTTTGGTTTGCTCAATTGACGCGGTTTTTTTTTCCAAATTTCAAGGATTGACTTAATATTTTGTAACAAGAAAAATGATTTTTCCGTAAGACTTATTTCGGCATTTTTAGTAAAGAAAAAAAATTAAACAAACAAAGTAAACAAAAAAAAATCCTTAAAAAATGAATCCGTTTAATTTATTCTGAATTTATGTTAAATTAGTTTTTTTTTTTAGTTTTAGGTAAATCCGTAATTTTCGACTTGCGAAAACGTTTTAACCCTAGAACCGCCAACCTTTTCCTAGGGGTGTATATCCTTATCCACCCCCTGGTCGTTCTAGGATTCAACTTGGAAATTTAGTGTAGTGGAAGATCAAGGCTCCGTAGTCACCTGAGACAGGAGCAACTTTGGTCCCTCTTTCCCTACTGATAAATTTATACAAGGTAATTAGCGTAAGTAGTCTCCTTACCTCTCTCGTTAAAAACGGGTGGCATCTGAAGGCAGCTAATGAGAGTTTGTACTTTTGGAAAAGCGCAAGTGACTTGTTGCCAAGTCATAAATTCAGTTACCTCTCTGGCCAACTGCCAGAATTTCTCAAAATTTATTTGTGCATTGGCTAATCTGTAATAAAAAATAAATTGATCATAAAAATAATCCTTTAGCTTAAAGAAGGAAGATGAGTATATTTCTTTTCGTTTCTCTGATTTTGGAGCTAAGAAAAGAAAATGATGACTTACTTTGAGGCACATTCTTGTGAAAGGAAGCATAAGTCTTTCACGAGGAGAGACATGAAAGGAATGAGAATCCTTTGTTTTCCCCCTGATGAACCCCCAGGAAGACTAGTAGGACTCAGGCCCTGCATTTCAAGATTACAACTTTATTCTTTATAACGATGACTTATTGAGCCCAGCTCCTAAGAATCTTACTAAGAAAGAAAGGGTTGCGAACCTTCATTATCAAAAGTTTATAAACAAAAGAAGCCTAACAACATACTCTACATCATCAATTACCTCCGCATAATAAGGGAGGCAGATTTAGAGAAATAGTGATTCAAGTTTTGAAAATTTAAAAGAAAAGAAAGGTAGACAAGTTACAACTTGAATAAAGTCTCTTGTTTCAATTTGAACTTTGAGGGTGGGATCTCTTTGTTTTGATTCCAAGCAGCTTATTAACTCATGCCTCAGAAAGTTTACCCCTGCTTCAGAAAGTAAGTTTTGCTCCTTTCGCCCATTAAATTTCTTTCTGTCAAGGTTTAGCATTATTTTGCTACAGGTTGTCTAAAATTAATTTCCTCAGTGAAATTTTTTTACATTTTTAAAATGCCGAAAACCGATATTTCTGATATGAAGTTTAGCAAGAAGACTTCAGCAATCGATGCACTAAGGTCGAACGTAAATTAATTAAAGCTAAATTGTTTAAAACAGTTTCTTGAAATATTGATTAAGTGAATTTCAAAAAAATGAAAAACTTTCCCTGAGGAAATTAATTTTAGACACCCTGTACATCAAAAATAAAAATAATAACCCAGAGGACCGGAGAAGTCAGACCGACAATCGAAGGGTCAGATTTTTGTAATGATTGCGCATGTTAGCAATTTATGTACGTCGTCGTACGTCGAATATGTGCGCCAAAAAAGTCGTACCCGTACGCGTACACGTACGACTCAAGAAAAAAAAAAGTCGTTACGCGTACGCGTACACGTACGACTTCCAAACCGAGCGTACGCGTACATGTACGCTGCAAACAGTGATTACGCAATAGGCGCTTTAAACGCGCACAACGCATTTTGAATGCGGTTAGCGCACTCTAATGCACATAGCGCTTTCCGACTCGACTCCCGGGTTGAAAAATGGTACTGACAGGAAAAAATTTAATATAAGGTGCTCTAAATGCTCTAATACGTAAACAAATGAGGAAAAAAAAGTCCCGAAAAAATACAGCAATATTAATAAATAAAATCAACAAAGGAAAACGATTGTTTTTTTTTTTCGAAGCTAGGGATCACAGCTTCGCCATTGGATTTTCACTTCTAGGCTTCGCATAGCGCAGGATAGTTCCGCTAAGGCCCATAGCCAAATCCGAATACTGATTTGATTAGCGTCCATATCAACCACATTACTGACTTCTCCGATGAAAAAAAAGTTCAAAGCTTTTGGGAAAACCATTTTTAAGAAAACCAAAATAATTTTCTGAAAACGGCGAACCGCCGGATATACATTTTCCTCACCTGTAGAATGAATCTGTAGTTTGCATAATTATTGGACGGATTCATCTGGTCGCTAAGAAATTGAAGCTGAGTCTTATCCACTTTCTCCCACTACGACCATAAAATAAGAAGGAAGAGAAAGTTAGAAACGGCTAGAAATTTCTTAAGCTCTTAAACTTATAAAATTAGATAGGGAAGTGCTTTCTCCGGCTCATTTCTCTCATTTCCATCATGGTTAGTAGGAGAGGGGATAATGGATATAGAGTAATAAACGGAAGGAGATGAACTACCTCTACATGAATTTTGTATTTTGTAAATGATTTGAGCTAGGAAACTAATGCTACTCCCCTCTGTGCTCTCCAGGATAATAATGGAGGAGATGAGAATGTAAAGTGGAAATGAAAGAAGGAAATTAAAGTACTACAACTACTACCTGTTAAATATAAAGAAAATAGCACTCAACTGTTTTCTTGAGCCGTTCCACTGGAGCCATGTTAAAAGCCATGATAATGGCCATTAGTGAATTGAAATTACCAATGTTGAAGCAGTGGTTGGCTGTCTCTATCCAGTACTCGATTAGAGCCACCCTACTTTTCTTCTTTGGCATCTGTAATGTATATATATATAAGAAGATTAAGGGTAGGAATTACATGTACTGAAACTTGATACCATTAGAATTACAGAGGGAATCTTCATGATTGAATGGGAAAGGTAAAAAAAATTTCTGGTAGGACAAGAAAGTAATTGATTTGAGCCATAAATGTAGAGACGAAGTAAGGCCAATAGTCCGTAACGGGGCGGGTATAGGAGAAAGACACGGGTCCTCTGTCCCACTCGTAAAACGTAGCTACATGAGGAGATTTCCTTTCTATCCTTCCTCGGAACGATCCCATTTTATCATTGGATTTCCAATGGAATTGGACTGTACTGGATGTAACGGTTCAGTTACTCAAGGAACTTTCTCTTCTTAACCATTCAAACTGCGTTCCGTACTTGAATTCATTCGGTTTCATACTAGTTTCAGATATACTCTGTCTCCAAATCCTATGAAGTTTATCCAACCTCATGGAATTTAAAACAAAGGGTTTAGGCAGTTAAGTTTTATCTTTTAGTCAAAAATCTATGTTTTTACTCTAAAAAATCACTGAGTAAAGTCAAACCTGTCATCGTAATTTTCTTGAAATCAAAATGGTTAATTTCTTAAAAGCAAAAATGGCTGAGCGGATGATTTTTATTTCATTGCATTTATCCAAAACGTATAAGCGAAATCCCAACCAAGTCCCAGTTTTATTTTTTTGGTTAGACATTTTGTTTGGAAAAGTTATTTTAAATTATTATATTTTTTATTAAAGATTATATCATTTATTTTTGTTGTTTATTATTTTATATTAACATTTCAAAAGTACTTTTAATATAATTAAAAATGGAATTTTTCTAAACACTCGCTTACGCTTTACGCACCAAAGTCTATTTTAAAAAAAAAAGGAATTTTTGTGTGATTTTCTTTGATTTTAATTCTACTTGATCTAAAGGTAAAAGAAAATCGGATGCTTCCAGCAGCAGAAGGCAAGGATTTTGCATTTAGCGTTTGGCAACAAACTAACTAAAAACTTTTTGCTTGATTCCAGGTACGAGTTCGAGCTCAAAATGTACAGAGTACAGCCACAGTAAATTTCACAATTTATCTTATTGTTCACACTTTTGATACAGTGTGTCCCAAGAAATAATGTACCGGAAAAAGTTTTGCATCTTTTTAAAATTTACATATAATGATATAATCGATATTTTGAAATTTTTTTAAATGGTTCCACTTAAATCAATTTCGCTTTAACCTTAAATGCGCTGATCGCTGAAGTCGTCGTGCTAACAACAAATCAGAATTAGGGAATTTTCGAATTGGAAAACTTTCTTCGGTACATTATTCTTTGGGACAAGCTGTACCTTGAAAGTAAAAAGCGTGAAAAACTCTGAATTGAATAGGGACTTTTAGATGCAGTGATTTTTTTGGTTCGGCCTATAATTTGGCTCTAGAAGCAAAAGGGTTTTGTGTTAGCATGCCTTTTAACAAAACAAACCTTTGGCCCCTAGAACCGAATTCTTGAGCCGAACTAAAAAAAAGCCCTGCTTCTAAAAGTCCCTAATATAGAGTAAAAATCCACTTTGACCGGGCTTTACTTACTGAATTAAAAAACAGATGAGAACCTAGCACAAAAACTGTTTAAAATTTAATTCAGGAAAATCTTGGAGTTAAATATGTCTAACCTCCCTTTGACTCCCATTTAAAAAAGAAAATTAAATTTGAGTAATGTAAGCTATTTTCTTTTCCTCCGCATTGTTAAAAATTTAATTCAGGAAAATCTTGGAGTTAAATATGTCTAACCTCCCTTTGACTCCCATTTAAAAAAGAAAATTAAATTTGAGTAATGTAAGCTATTTTCTTTTCCTCCGCATTGTACCTTCTTGTTTTGCTGAGGCCTACCATGCACTTGACAGTTTCTTTCATGAATGGGGAAAATGGGTTGATTTGATTGCCTTAGCTGAGGGAAGAAGTGGGGCTCCGTAGAAAGAAAGTTAGCCATAAATCAGACTCGGAAACGTAAGGAAAAGAATATAAGCAAGTCAAGCCTCTTCTCGAGAATCCGGAAGTTTTAAATATGCAGAGTGAAAAAAAAAGATAGAATTTTGAATTTAAGTTTTTTTTTTCTTTAGCTCTGTCTCTGCCTGTGCGGCTGAAAAGAGGAGGAAGGAGAAAGTGGTAAAAGTTTTAATAGTCTCTTTACCCATAAATAAATATTTCTATCCCGAATTCATTCCAAGCGATATGTAAAATATACTAGGATCCCCTACTAATAAATTCAGAATTTTACCTTACAGACTTCAGTTGCAACGAAGAAGCGGAGGCGCGTGTGCCAGTAGAGGTATGAATGAATATTTCGAGTTTTCTTGATGAGGAGTGGAGAGTCACCCCGGCTGCTGCTACTGGATTTTGGATTATTCGACGTATTGGATCCGTGGGATTGAAATGTCGTCGATCCGCCACCACCACTACCACTTCCACTGCTTTCTTTTAGAAAATCCTGTGAAGCGTAAAACAATAAATTGATCTTTTTTTTTTCTGTTCCTTGGGCGTTCTTCCTGTTTTAGGAAAATAAATCCTGGAGATGGAGGACAAGAGGACAATTTGGGTCTATCATAAATAACATGAGCATCTCCTTCTCCACTGCTCCTGACGGAAAACAGGGGCTCAGTCACCACCCAGAGGCCAACAACTGAAAAGGCAGAGGGAATATCTAGAGAAATTTAGGGAGGGTAACTACACTAAAGTTAATGAAATGCTAAGTAGATGCGGCTTCACTTTCTCTAAATTTTGCACTCCCATCTCCTCCTAGCTAAGCCTTTTCCTCTCTCCCCATTTTTGGATTTACTTTCTCTTCATCCAAATTTCTAGTCAAAGTCTAGTCGTTTTGAGGCTTCTGTTAGGGAGTTCAAATCCTACCCCACGGCCTCTCCAGATAATTTCACGCAAAGTGGAAACTGGAAATCTCTCCTGTGTCACCGACACTAATAATAATTAGTCTACCCGTGTCCCCCCAATCCTAACGCATTCTAAGCCTAGGAATTAGGCTTTCCCCATTTTCAGTTGGGAAACACATGATTACATAATTAAAACAAAAACAAGGCAAAATCCTATACTTTTTCAACGGTATCGTCAGAAATTGTTTTCCCCAGATTTTAAAATGGATTTGAATATGTAACTATAAAGCCCTAGGTAATTGCTTTAAAAAACACAAAGCTCTTGGCTGTCAATTTATTAAAAACTTTTCTACGCCAATCGGATTTTTTTTTCTTGGGAGCCTGGGAAATGTCATGTATTCTGAATTTTTAATTTTTTCCGATCTTCATGTTCGAATTCCCCAATTATGATAGTTAAAAGGCTTTGCAAATAATTTAATAACGAAAGAGGATAGCTAAGGGTTCCATGTGAAAATCCCCGAATCGAAAATCCCCGATAGGCGAAAATCCCCGATACGTGAAAATTCCTTATGAGATAATCCCCGAACCAAAAATAATTTTTAGAGGAGATTGTCGCATGAGAAATTTTTCACGTATCGGGAATTTTCAAGTTTCAGGGTTTTTCAGGTATCAGGGATTTTTAGTTCGGGGATTATCTCATAAGGGATTTTCACGTATCGTCGTTTTTCACCTATCGGGGATTTTGGATTCAGAGACTTTGGTTCGGGGGTTTTTGGATAAGGGATTTTCGTTTCGGGGATTTTCACTTGTCACCGGGCTGTGGGCTAAAAAAGACTAGGAAATGTCCAGGAAAGGAAATCCCTTTTTAGCATTTTAGGTGGGGTAAACCTTCGGATTCGCGCATTTTAAATTTTTCGAGTCAATTCCATCTCGAGATCAGCTCTTCTGGTTCATTTGAACCAGTGGAGAACGAGAAAGAGAATCGATCTCACGCGTGTAGCACTTAAATGGATCTTTCAAATCTAAAAAATACTTGAAATATTCAAAACTGTAAGTGGTTGATTTTCTCATCACCCTTGGTGAGAATATTGGATTTCATTTTTTTTTTTGGCTTTTTTTTCATGAAGGGTCTGGGATTACTACTAGGTTGAGAAAAAATCCTGCTGTCATTTCCATGTCATAAGATCAAAGGAAAAGTATTAAGTTGTGACTGTGAGTGAGCGGTCTTTCCTCTTGGGGAAAAGTATAGTTGTTTCTGAAAGTATTGCTGCTGTGATTACTGAACTGGGTTAAGGCTACGTCAGACATTAGACCATGATTAATGTTAGGAAAGATTAAAAGTTTACTTACGTGCACAAACTCCTCTGGTCCGATGAAAGAGAGATACTCGAGTTCGAGATGTGTCAAATGCTGAGCGAGGATTATCGGGCTGGGGCAAATTGTCAGAATGGACGGCTAGTACCATAAATTAGATCAGAAAACTTTTTTAAACTTTTTTCTTTCTTTCTCTCTCCTTGTCATCCGAAAAGAAAATAATGCCGGGAACTATGATAACGATCATTAATCCTATTGTCATTGTATACTTTTATATTTAGCCCTCTGAGGTAATGAAATCAAATAACGCAAACAAGCCCCCAAAACTTTCTCCTCTCCTAACTTTCTCCTAATGATGATAAGGACCCAGGGAGTTATTATATCACCTTCCGGGACTTGGGTTTTTCTATTTAGCTACTTTTACTCCCCTCTAATCAAGCCTCATCATCAGCCATTACTTAGTTATATAGTAGTAGTGGGTAAAAGTAAAAAGTAAGAAATTTTGGAGCGGAATTTAAACTAGAAAGGACGCTCCCTCATAACCACTACCACGACCATCTCCATAAAAGGTTTAGGACTCATCGTCAGATCCTCTTTTCCTAATCTGATTTTCTTTCCTTCCTATTTTACATTCATTAATTTACTTAGGCTCTCCTTCACGCCTCAGAGAATTCAGCTTAAGTGAATTTCTCAGTTTCACTTTTCGCCTTTTCCATTCTACTTACTTTACATAAGTACACAGACGGAGAAAGTTAATGAATTTTCAAAGATAAAAGTATATTATACTTTCTCCTGGTAGTAGATTATTATGAGGAATGATCCCGCTCTCCATGCCCGTTCTCAATACTTTTATGTCTCTCACTTTCCGGGTTATATGCTCCTGGCAGATATTACTAGGAAATTAATGAGTCAATTATATTTCCTAAATTTCTCCAATCCCCATATCAGTGCCAAAATAAAAGTAAATCCAAGGCTCATGAAATTTAATGCTTTCTGCTATGAGCTTATAAATTTTAGGCTTAGGGGCGAACGGGCTGTAATTACTACGGCCACTCATTAACCCTCGGAAAGTGACTGACGTTGACAATTGTCAACAAGCTTGGCGATTCAACGACCTTCCGAAAAAAAATTTTTTTGGTTAGGGATAGAAACTTTCTGTGCCATCCTAAAGAACGTCCGAAGTATAGGGAGCTTTTATTGCGAACTGAATTTGCTAATTTTTCATTTAACAGTTAAGCTATATGGGAGGAAAAATTTTCAGATAATTATCCGACTTTCAAAGAACCTTCCTTCCAGTTTTTAGATTTTTAAGTTCAGTATTTTCAAAACGAAACGACTTACAAAATTGGACAAAAGCTCTCTATACTTCGGACATTCTTTAAAAAGCATTTATCCACACTCCAAGCGCCGGCGCGTACGTTTAACATGGGGCTACGGCCCAATGTTAAACGATCACTAAAGTCCCAAACGCTCAGTGACGTTGACAACTGTCAACAAACCTAAAATGGCGTCTAGCAGTTTTGAAAATGCTTTCCAAATTTTCACCGAGTAATGGGGATTTGCCTGAATTGGCAACATTCACCTTATGCTGGACGTCATTTTAAGTTTTGTTGACCTCATCATCAGCGGCCGTCAGAGATTTCGAAATCCCTTACCTTGGAAAGGTCAATAAGTTCAAGTGTTAAGGTTTACTGATCGATTTCGTAAATGAGGGCAAAAAAAAAATTATGGTATGTGCGTAAAGTAGCTTGCTCAAAAAATTTTTGTGGACGAGACATTCGAATTTGAAAAATTCGTTAATAAATACTAGAAATTTCCGAAGTTTTCTTAGCAAAAATCCCGGATTAGCTTCTAATACGTTATGTTTAGATCACACACGATTTAAGCAATTTAGTATTTACTTACTGACGGAGGGAGTAAAAATTTTTATGATAAATTATGGTTCCTTCTACATCACTTCCGGTTTGACCGATTTAAACAAAAGGCAGACTGGGATTTTGTTATAAGCCTCGACCTTGTGTTTAATTCCAGTGTTCATATTCCACCCAGAAAATTAAGTTGGTGGAATTCAGTGGCGCCTCGAGAGGCAATGATGCTTAAAACGGAGTAATTAATGGCCTTCGAGAGAGATGAGCCTCTGGAAAGCATGCTAAACAAATTAATCATGAGAAATCCTTTTGAGATCCTTAAGCCAAAGCTCTAGAGTCTATTCCCATACATTACTATAAAGATTCCCTCCTCTGCTGACACGCGGAAGTGAATATATAAGTTTATTTCAAGTGAAATTCCTCCCTTTGGCAAGAACCTCTGAGTGAAAGCTCTATTTTCCCATTATGTTTTTCTTCATCTGCAAGTAAGAAGATTAGGAGACTCTCCCTTTGGCAGGGCTTCCCTTCCTCATTCAAAAGTATTGGATTTTCCTATAGTAGTATTATGATGATGAGGCGAGGTGGAAGTCCTGGGATTTCAAAATTTCTACTGGATGGATTTTATGAGAATTCAAAAAATATCTTTCTTTTCAGCCGGAGTTAACATTTTTTCTCGTCCTTCTATTTTACTCGGAGAAATCCTCCTAGGTATAGCCATGAAATGATTTAACTGTAGTTCAAGATAAGCCGCTCCACCACCCAATCAAAGCTAGGAAGAACCAGTGATCATTAGAGCGGAAAAGCAGATTTGAGTTAATGAACCCAATAAAAAAAATTGAAATGAGAAAAAGGGGGATAGAAGTCGATTCTTTCTTTAGTTTTTTCTATACTATAGGTTTAAGGGAAAGGAAATTTTGGATTTAGAAGATAAAGAGGTGAAACTTACAGAAGAGAACGGCGAGGCCAAGGCATTTTCAGTTGTGAGACGATGAATTAGAAACTCATGTCGTTCTAAAGCAGTCAATCGAGCTAACAGCGTTGTCAACAGATGTGACACTTCAGCCTGGATCTTAAAAATCGAGAGAAAAAAAAACGAGTGTTAAGCTCCGAGTTCTATCTTTTGGGTTCACACGTTTCTGTAGACAAGTAAACAGAAGAGAAAACCAATCTGGAGAAAGCAATTTGATTACAGGAGTTTATAGAGCATGGAAATTCAATTAAGGGTTTGCAATGTCATTGTCGATTCCATTTTTACAAGACTTGTAAAGATTTTATCCTAGAAGTATACTGCAGAATTTAATCAAAAAGCATTTTTCTTGGAAGAGAATGTTTGTCTCCTTTTAAAAACCAGATCAACTTTTGCAAAAGGTAAAATTAAAATCTCGTGAATTTTTTATCGACAAATTTATGCTTATACAGGTAGTGTCCGTCTTTCTGCCTGTCTGTCTGTGTAGATTTTTTTTTCAAAGGACCTCACCACAATAAGATTATGAAAGCTGCGGCAAACAACTTTAAAAGAAAACGTGCGACCTTAATTCAGCTTTCCACGTAGACCGACTTGGTTAAGGTCATTTTTCCGGAATCGAATTCGTTTGAACTCTGGAGGTCACTTAAGGTCAACCCCTTGACCTCACCGATCTGGACGGGTGATACGTCAATCGAAAGCTCTTGGCTTTTTGATTCTAAAAATATGCTACACTTGACCTTAGTAGCTCAAAAAATGGTCGCTAGGGGTCGCTAAACTTTACACTGAACGCTAATTGACCTCTAGCGGCCATGTTCTGGACTAATAAAGTCAAGTGTAGTATAATTTTAGAATCAGTAAGCCAAGAGCTTGCGATTGACGTACCACGCGTCCAGATCGGTGAGGTCAAGGAGTTGACCTTAAGTGACCTCCAGAGGTCAAACGAACCCGATTTTGGAGACATGACCTTCACCAGTCTATT